>OY796889.1:41942807-42105142 GCA_963680785.1 Diplosoma virens
TATGGTTCGTACTATTCAAACGCATAGATATAAAAGAAGTTTATGAAAATAATAAATGAAAAAGATAAAATAATGTAGTAGAAAATAATCGTTTAAGACAGTATTTACAAGAACAAGTTGCAGCGACTGTTGAGAGCCAATGAGTGCTTGAGCTATTTTAATGTAATTAAACTTAAAAACTTTAGAATTAGAACTTATTAGTTTGATAACAAATTATTATAATGTAACAAAATTTTTTGAAAAATTTTTTGAAAAATTTTGTTTGGCAAAATGTTTTAAGTGTGCTTGTATAATTTTCATGCGCAGATTCCAAAAACGTAAATAGTTTTGTTTTTATCATCGATTGTTTTCAAGATAAATTGATTTTTGTTTTATTGTGATTTTTTACTAATTTGAGATTTCTCATGCGATCATAATTGCTATAATCTGTCTCTGTAAGCATTATCATATTGTAGATTGGCATTTCATTTACTTAAGGAAGGAATGGGCATATGGTAGGAAGAAATTCTACTAACAAAAGTGCATTTATTACGCGTCAGTTCTCTTTTTTTATGCAATCTCGGCCTGTTACACTCAAAATAGTAGGCCTAGATTAGAAAGTTATTTTCAATTTTTTCAGCCTACTCTAACACCTTATGATTATATTTTGTAGAGTTATGCCTTGTGTTAATGTTACGTTCAGCTCGTCTATTAAATACTGGAAATCACAATGTCTAGTAGACAATAAAAAATTTTCCGGATTTGTTATATTTTCTGAATTTGTGATAATAGTAGGCGACAGTAGTGGTAAACACATTATGTAAAATTGTTAAAGAAACAAAGTATTGGACAGTATAAAGACAATATTTTGAGATGGACATTGGTAATCAGGACAAGTCCTGGACAACACATGCAATCTATGGCAATTGTTCATCCATTCACGAAGAATGGTTACTGTGTTCTGCTAAAGTTATGTGATTTGCAGTTCTCAGAGTTTTCAGAGTTTCCCAAAATCATCATGATGATTGACCTTTTGCATGATAAACATTTACAAGTATCCCAAGGTCAGCGGAAGAAAAATTATGACGCATCTAAGTTGTTATTTTGCAATTGGCCCTTTTCTTGAGGTTCTAAATTTGTAATTAGTAATTATTTTTAATAGAGCCATTATATTTTTGTTCGAGTTCAGACCATTTAATTTCGGTTAGGATTGTAATATTCAGTTGAATTCTTATTGTGTTCGCTTCATAATATTGTATTGTAGCCCTATCTGAACTAATTAAAAAATCATTATTATTACGAGGATTTCGAAATCCATCAACGTCACATTACCAGTGTAATAATACATAATTGTTCTTTGTCATAACGTAGTTGCAGTAATGAGTTTCGGTTCTTCTTTATGGTAGCCATATCCTTTATTGTCAATCGCCACGTGCTTAATTAAATATTGTCATGTCCACTATATAAGCGCTTGTTTCTGTAACTTTGGTCAGCATAAAAACTCAGTTAGACCAAGTCGTTTGGAAAGGCTGTTGTACGCTGTTCTGTCCAGGGCATTCTGGTGGAATAGCCCGGTAAAGTCGTTTTTTGTTAAGTGAAAGAGTACAAGTCGTTCGGAGACTGCTCTTTCCTGTTATATTGTCGAAAGTGTTCTACGTTAATCGAATTCTTGGTAAAGTAGCTTGCTGTTGGAGCAAAGACAGTCCCAATCGTTTGGAGGGGCTGTTCTGCGCTGATATGTTTTAGAGAGGATTTTAATTTGTTTGAATCTCCCAGTAAAAAGGTTCTTCATTAATTGAGGCACAGCCGTTATTATTGATTTGAATTTTTGTCAAACTGAAAAAAATTTTTCTTAAAAATCCTACGCTTTGTGGACCTGGATTTGTACTGATATCATTTGAATAAAGGTTTTATTTTATTTGAATCCAATGGTAAATTATAGTTAGGAACTAGGATTAGAAAAAATCACCTAAGGACTTCTCCAGAAGATTTCCCTAGCGTAGAAGATAGACTTTCTGATCAAAAGAACAACTTAATTCCTGTGTTGACAGCAAACTCAGCACTTCATAGTTTCGAACGGTCTCGAAGTGCCGTGGGAAACATTATTTTGACGTTGTTCCTAGACTGCGTCAACAACACTAACTATACTCTCATCTATTGTATTCTTTTCTTACAGTGAAACCTTACTAATTCCGATTCCACCACCAAGTGTGAGTTTTGTTTCTGTGGATTATTAACACCAATTTATTTGCTGTTAGACTGGATCCATTTTCTTATGTAGTATTCAATGTACCCTCTTGTTTTTATATTTTTAAACAAAAGCGTATTCAGTAAAAAGTAAAAATGCAAATACTAATCCAGAATTTGTACCAATAACAAGTTCAGAACCTTATTTTTGAACTAAAAAAGAATTGGGTGATTTAATATGTAATCTGGATCTTACAAAATCTGGAGCGGAGTGAAAAACATCCAGACTGAACGATTTGACTCTGCTTGGTAATGTCTATAAGATTACTGCATACAAGAATAGACACTGTAGTTTTCTGTCTACTTGGATGTTGTTAAAAAACTTTGCTACTGCAAAAATGTGAAAAACTTGTTTATTGATGTTGGATTAGATCATGATTTTACTTAGTGTTATTGCACAATTCCAATGTGTATCCATCAATTCCACTTGCTTATTCGTAAGACAACTATAGAAATGTTATGCAACTGTTCATTAAAATCAATCATACTGAATATAAATAATTTGTTTGTGGTGACTTTAAAATGCTAGATTTGCTGGGTCTACAGAGTTAATACACCAAGTATACTTGCTTCTTGTGCTTGTGGAATAGTAAAGCTGGCAGTGAGCACTACAAGAAAATTCATTGGCCGACATGGAAAAAACTGACATCATGCAAGAATGTATAATTACACAAGAAAACTTCTTGTTAACAGGAAAAAAGTTTTACTGCCACCATTTCATATTAAATTAAGTTTAGTACAACAGTTTGTTAAAGTTTTGGATTTGTGTGGAAAAGTTTTTCAAGAGCTTTGTTCAATGTTTTGCAAACTATCTGAGGCTAAAATTAAAGCGTATATTTGTTAGTCTTCAGAAAAACACAGTTATAAATCTTGAAAGAAAAAATAAATGAAACAGAAAAGTAAGAGTGGCAACCGTTTTGTGGTGTGGTGGGTGGACTTTCGGGAAACAAAAAGGACTAATATTACAAATAGTTAATGAAAGCACTATCAAAAGTTACCATAACATGGAATGTCGCATGTTTGTAAAACTTTATTTTTTATGCCTTTTTGGATTTTCTTTCAGAAAATCTTGGTTACTTTAATGAGAAATATGGTGAAAATTATAACAGGATATTGAAGCAGTGGAAAGGCAATATAAAAACTACTGGAACAGTTCTGTGATGGGAGACTAGATTTGGTTTTTGGTAAGGCAAGAAAAGAGCAGTCATAAAAGTAAAGCTTGCTTAAAAGTGCATTTTTAAATGATTTTTCTATTCGAAAGGAAAGCTCTAAGATATCTTCAACGCTATTTTTTTATGAACAATTTTAAACTGACTTTTTTAATTAACAAACGGAACGGAATGTCGATATGTAGATAAAATATATTGCAAGACTAGAACAAAATTCGTTGGCTACAGCTAAGTCGGATAAAACAAAAAATTGATTATCTCAAAAACTAACAAAGATACAATACAACTGTCCAGATTTTTGAGCGTAGTACTACAAAATACATAAAGAGGCACTAAAATAAGTAGCCAAACAAAAATTCTGTTACGTAGTATTATAATAAAGAATGTATTGACTTTTTATCGTAATCAAACTTAACGACTTTAATTATTCTACGTATTAATCTTATTATCTTTTTAGTGACACTAATCGCAGCATTCTCATTTGGAGTGGGTCTTTTTCCAATATTACTCAAGATTTGTTGAACTTTGTTGTTCGCAAACCATTTTGGCAAATCTTTGGAGATCTTTTAGGAAATTCGACAAATTCTATTACAAGTTAGTTTTGAAACTGATGTAATTAATGTATTGTACTATGTTACTACGACAGTTGATCAAATGACACTTATCGAAACAACACTTAATCAAAACGACACTTAGTCGAAACGACACTTGATCGAAACAACGTTTAGTTAAAACGACATTTGATCGAAACGACAGGAGATGAAACGACTGTAGATCGAAGCAATACTTGATCGAAACGACAGCAGATCGAAACTACGAGTACAAATGATTGGAACAACAGCTGATCGAAAAAACAACAATTAATTTACTTGTGTAGGTTTCTGTAATTGAGCAATGTTTTTGTTATTCTAAATTTGATTTATTAAAAGAATAAACAGAGGCCATCATTATTTTTTTTTATTGATATGTTTACTTCCTTTTGCGCTTAAGCGCTAAGCAAAGAAACAATTAATAAAAGAAACATAGTATACTCCAATCCACGTTTGTAGTGGAAACAAGGCCTTAGAAGCCAGATTGTTTTAGACTAGATTGTGTTTTGGATGAAGTAGGGAGACATAGTGTTGGAGCATTTCTGAAAGTAAGCCGCAAATTATGAATGGTTGAGAAACACTGGCTTAGATTGTTTTGTTTTAGTAAAAATCTAAAAATCATTTGATTAGAAGCAGAGTTGTAAAGACTCGAGTTTGGTTTTGGGTAGGAAATTAAAAGTTGTCTCTCATTTTATGATGACTTTTTTTGATATGGCAAACTCTTTTGAGGTTTTCTCTTTTTTTCATATTGCGCTTTAGGAAGTAATAATTCAGTTTTTATTGCAGAATTAATTTTTAGCTTAGTTTATTGATGTAGGTTTTAATAGTTCTAGGGAAAATTTCTTTGAAAAATAATATTAAAACAACAATACCTAGGGATCACCAAAAGCAAGGTAAGCATTGTTTGTAAGAATAGCATCAACTATTACATGAATAAAAGTCGGAACAGTCATAAAGTTTGAAAAAAAATTCTATTTAAAGTTTGAAAGCACAACAGCGTTTTTTTAACTGCACGAGGACTTTCCGCCCTCCCCCAATCTAAATAGCGTTAACCTGTTACCTTACCTTCGTAAGATGTAAATTTCCAATCGCGTTATTGGTCTTCTTGTAGGTCAAACAGCAATTAAAATTTTCCGATTGCTACTAAATTAAGCAAAACTTTTTTTAAAGCTAAGTATTTTTACGCTGTAAAACTGAAAAAACAGTTGATTTAAATTATAACAGATTATAATTATTAAAAACATACGATTATTGATTAATTTTAACAAAAATTTTTGTTATTATAACAAGAATTGTTTTTTAAACCTGGTTGCAAAACAATAAATTGGAATCGGAAGAATTGAAGATATTCAGTTGAATTATTGTTACGAAAAAAAACAATTATTATCATATATGTAAAATTACTTAATACAATAAAAACAAAAAAACTCGCTAAAAACTTTTTTAAACTTTCTTGTAAAAAATGATAGCTTTTCAATATTTTGTTAAAAAGCTTTTTTCATGATTCGATCAATTGTCTTTTCAATCAACTGTTGTTTTGATCAAGTGTCATTTCGATCTACTGTTGTTTCAATCAACTGTCGCTCGATCAAGTATCATTCGATTAAGTGTCGTTCAATCAATTGTCATTCAATTAACTGTAATTCGATCAACTGTCAGGTCAGGCTGTACTACAACTACGTCTACTTTTCCTAAAAAGAAAACTACAAGAGTTTATTCATATTGTTTTTATAAGATATGACAGCGCATATAATACTGTCTGGAACCGTAGCCTTGCCTGGAAGCAGATGAGATTTCTTCCGGATAAACAAGTGATTGAAATGATCATGGAGCTTGTTTGGAACCAAAGTTTTACCCCTACTACCGGTGACAGCAAGAAAAGCAGGCTCCGCCGTCTAAAAAATGGCGTTTCTTAAGGATTGATTGCGGATCTCTTTCTTTTTTAACATCTATACGTACAATCTGCTTTCCTTGATCTCCAAAAAGTTTGTTTATGCAGACGATTTAGCATTGTTGCTCTCTTCTGGAAACTGAAAAGACTTAGAAAGGATTTAAATTCAAGACATGACTACTTTTTTCAGTTTATCTCTAAACTCGGAAAAATTTTCTACTCTTTTTTTATTTCTATATTTACTCTTCTGACTCACAGGAAAACGTCAGAGGCGTTATACAAAGGGCAACTATCAAGCGATCATCTCCACCTGCTTTCGGAAATGCCAATTAGATATTACTGTCCGGGTTGAAATTCTTTAGTTTGCTTTTTATTTTTTATTAGAAATAGAACCAAAATTTAGAACTGCTTGCGAAATTGAAGAAAATGTCTTAAAGTGTCTTTCCCAAGGACCCAACACAATGGCACGATAAAGCTTTAATCTGCGACTGTGTTGATCATAATCACGATGCTTTTAACCACTCAACTATGGTGCCAATATGAGTCGAAATTGAAGCTTAATCGAACAAAAACTTTGATCAAATCTTTTTGGTTAGATAACCGTGAGGTGAAGTCGTAAGCTAAAAGTTTATAATGATAAATTTTTACCATTTTGTCCAGTCCCAACTTATCTCGGACTAAGTGTGTAGATTGAAGTCGTGCTCACCATCTCGTGGCATGGTGCAAAAGCCTATCTTCACGTGTCACACTGCTGAGGCAACTTGCTCGATTAGGATGAGGCGCCAAAAAATTGAATAAGTTTTTCTAACTCTTACCTGCTCAACATATGGGTACTGCGCATCAGTCTAATGTCTCAGCGCTTACACTCGCCTCATAAACAATGTCTTAACAACGTCTTGCGCATTGTCAATGGTTGCTTCCTATTTAACGAATTACCTATGCAAACGTTCAGGCATCGAGCTAGTTAAACTTCGCTGGCTAGACGCGACACTCTCCTTGGCTTATTGTGGATCCCTGGACCCTAACCGTATGTTACATGGTCTTTCAAATGGATCTTCAGATGCTCGTTAAGAGAGACTAAGATCTAGGTGCCCGTTTGTGCCAGCTGTGCAGAAACTATTAAACAATCTTGTCTGACTAGACATCCGCGTTGCCTAGCAGATGAGTCATAGGTGGAACACAGAGTACTGTGAAATTACATCCAGGCTTTGTACTTTTATACCCACAACCCGTGCCGGGTCTGTTGGGATAACGCCGAACAGCTTGGATTTAGCTCAATCAGCTGCAGACTGGTTTTGGCCGATTCCATTTTCTGGAGTCTTGCTCTTTCACCGAATGGAGAGTGCGACGTCGCTGAACAAACTGCAGACCAATGTATTCCATCATACACTGGACACCACGTGGAGCACAAGGTTTAACGTTTTTAGGTAATAAAACCCCATGATGGCTCAACACCATCACTGCCAGCACCTAATCCGGGCCGCACAGCAGCCTGAGATGGTAAAAGGATGAACCTTCGGCCTCATTCCTCTTTTCGCCTGACTTGGAGTAGATGCCATTTTAATCAACTACGACAACAAACAATTTTAAAATCAAAACATTTGTTCAAAACATTCTACATATAACAGTTCAGAAAACGTCTTAAAACATTTGAGTTTGTTGTTTAGCTCCTCCGGAGTTCATCCGGTCCGCACTCACTGGGATCTACGTTTGCTTCACCATCATTCTCTTGCTCAATCTCCTCATCGCAATGCTCAGGTAAAGTAATAATCTTTTGTAAAAAGTTTTTTATTTTCTTAAAAATTATCTAAATTTATTTCCTGTCTTTGCTGTTTAACAAAATTAATTTTTAATATAAGAAATAAATTTATATATATATATATATATTAAGTTTAAAAAATGTTTTAAAAACGTATTTTGTTTAAACTTTGAAATCTTCCTCTTTTCTAATATTTTTACAAAATTTTATCCTGAGGTATTTTTGTTTTTTTATCATCACTGCTTGTGTCTTTTTACTTTGATTAATGTTGATTTTTTATACTATAACATTGCAATGGAAAACAGTCGTGTCACAGTATATTGAGCATCTTTTCACTTTATAATCATTGAATTCATTTTCATGATTAAAAATTCAAAACGAGAAAGCAATACAAAAAACAGAAAAAGAGACTTTATACAAATATTATGAATAAATTCTTGGTTGTACAGAACTTTGAAATAACCAATGTTATTGACGGAACCATTAAATCTTTGAATTTTGGTAGTATTTAAGAAGACTGTTTTCTTTAGAATTTTTTCGGCCAACTTTCGGTAGAAGAAATTGTTGGCAAAAGAAGTATATAACCAATGATAAAAGATAAACCATGTTTTCTCAAAGTTTGTCATTGCCGACAATTTTTTCTGACAAGAGCTGGCCAAAAGAATTCTAAAAAAAACAGTCTTTTTAAAGATTTCCAAAACTGAAAAGAGTTAATGGTTCCGTCAATATCATTGGTTATCTTAAAATATTATAAATGCTGATTATTCAATTTTGTGATAAATTATGTCGAACAATTATTGATTTTTTTCAAACTTATTATGACATGATACAATATCGCTAAAATAAATTACATAAACAATAAATAAAAAAAACAAAAATGATCAGATATTTTAACTACATGTAGTTTTTGGTTCAAATTAGGGTTGAAGTTTTATTGCTATTTTTGTTTAATATTTTATGCCTTCAAATTTATGCCAAATTAAGCCCGTATGTAAAAAACATAGTTTGAAAGCTCTGCTTGTTTTTTACATTTATTGCAAATGTAATTCATTTTAACAAAATTGCGTCAAATTATAATAATTTGAAAAAAATCAACTATTGTTCGACATACTTGTAATCTGTTATAAAATGGATTAGTAAGCATTTATAATATTTCTATAAAGTCTCTTTTTAACTAAAGTTAATGAGAATTAATTTACTGTAAAAAATCTGTTTAGGGCTTCATGTAGCCGATGACGGTTTTTGTCTTGCTTTCTCTTGTTGAATTTTTAATAATGTAAATGAATTAAAATATTATAAAGTGAAAAGATGCTGAATTAGTAATATGGCTGCTTATACTATAAAAAAGTAACCTCTCTCCCAAAGCTATATTATTTATTCACTGAGTTTTTCACTAGCTTTGAAAAAAACGTTGTTTTGCAGTTACACCATCCAGGATGTGAAGGATAATTCTTACCAAGTTTGGGCTTTTTATCGATACAAAACAATTGAAATGTTTGCCAGGCGACCCTGCTTGCCTTCCCCATTCATCCTCATAATTTTGATATGCCGTGGAATCAGCTATATGAAAAACCCATCACCGTACAAGTGTCCGTTCAGTATGTTCGAGATTATTTAAGAAAATATCTATTTAGCAGCTGATTCAATTTTTTATTTTATGCTTTTCCATTATGCTTCTCCAATTTTTTAAAGAATTCGGGAATAAAACTTCATTGTTCTAGGAAATTAAAAATTTTTCCAAAAATAAGGTTTGTAGACTTTGCTTTAGTTCAAAATAATGCCGAACAAAAATTGTGAAAGTAAAAAACACAGCACTAATTCATATTTCGAAATAAAGTTTTGAAGTTACCAGCATAGATTTTATGTCACTTGAGTTGATTTCTTATTTATTTTTTATCTGATGGCAGCTCTTTCAATTTTAGAGCGAAACATGACCAAGCAAGAGTTTGAAGTGAGTCGAGATTTCGAATCCGAGGTTTTAAAAAAGTTTTTGTGCGAACAATCGGATCAAAAAAACCAGGAAATGATGCTTCGGAACATTGAGAAGTCGTACGTTGTGCTGCATGTTTTATGTGAAGTTTTAAACTAATATTTGAGCGTAAGGTTTGCAAACTTGTTTTCTAACTTCAATTACTTTTTACAACTTTAATATTGGTGTGGTACTTCGATTAATTTAATGACTTTTTTGAGTTGGGTTGTTCAGGCAAGAAGAAATGATGGCTCAGGTGACTCTTATCATGACGGAAAGAGCAATGAAAATGTCGGAAAGCTTTGAAACGTCACCAAACCACTAAATGGAAAAAAATCTACTGCAACTGAATTTCATTGTATATACTTAAGCGAATTGAAAATAAACTGAATTTGTATAGTGCTTAATGTTTGTTTTGACTTGCTTTAAATTTTTAAGGTCAAATAAATTTAGTTGATGTTGTAACGGTTGAAATTTCCGCTTTTGGAAAAGAATATGTTTTGGTTCAATTTCTGGGCGGACCTAATCGAACGTGTTTTGTTCTTAGCATTATAAATTCAGTTTAGAAACTAAATGTGAGGTAAATTAAAAAATTTTGATTTGAAAAAGGAAAAAAGCTTTTCAAATTCGAAAACAAATGCTTTTAAACTGAGGTTACCATTATTTAAACGCGTCAAAAAAGCAACTTGTTTGGTTGTTCTAGTGTCACCTAAGTATTTTACCACATTTTAGTAAAATCTAATCATTGTTTAAATAAAAAATAATTTTAGCAACACAATTCAAGCCTTGTTTTAAAAAATATCTTTTTTAAATTCAAAAATTATTTATTTTATTTTTCGATATTACTTTTTAAACTTATAGCCCAACTTTCAAAAGAAAATGTTAAAATAACTACAATTGACAACATTATAGAAGTTGTTGCTTTTTCCGGAAATTTATTTGCAAATTATTTAGTTCTTATTATGAAATTAGTTCTGGCAAGCAGTTCTAAATTTCAGTCATATCTTTATTAAATTACAAGTGGATAGCAATATCTTGGCGTCTCCGGAAGCAGTAAGGGTAATTGCTTACCTTATGTATTAGCGCCTCCGTCGTTTTCTTGCAAGTCAGGAGGATAAGTATAGAAGTAAAATAATTAAATTTTGTTTAATTCAGTAAAATGGCATTGTGAAATCTAACTCTAATCTTTTTACTATTCAAACAATGGTTAGGTTTTATGACTTAATTACAAGCTTGGCTTTTAGTGAAGACGTAGTTGTACAGAATAATTGCATTTAGTTGAATAGTTTGCAGATAAAAGAGATAAAATTTAATTGTTATTAATTGACAACTAAAAATTCTGCAAAAGTTTATACTTTTCAAAACCAAATTTAAACAATAATAAATATTTTTATAATAAGAAAACAATTGGAATGCATTTGCAATTCTTTAATAAATAAAGCAAATTTCTTTTAAAAGAAATTTTAAAAGTGATGAAAGTACTCCAGGGTTATAATCTGCATCTTCCACGTCACAAGCTGAAGGGGATAACTTTGAAGATAAAACTGCATTAAGTGCTGCAAACCTTTTACCGCAACGTGCATTTTTTGTTACGACACGTTTCAAGAAATCAGCCTTTGATGAGCTGTTTTATGTGTCTTGATTTAAATTATTTCGGTTTTGTTAATAGTTAGATTTTATTAGTGAGCTTTAATAAATTTAGTTTTAATTTAGTTTACCGATACATTTAGCATCTTAAAAAAAGAAGTAAACTAAGTTAATTATGGAATTATATGAGGATTTTATTTTGAAGTATAATTAATTTATTCTTATAAAAATAAGTAGACAAAGTTTTGATTGCAAGTATTGCTTCATTTCTATTTATGGTTGAATTTGGCTAATATTGGAAATAATATTACAAAGATTTTTGTGCTTTTTTATAACACTCTGTGTTTTCAAGTTAAACATTAATTGGTCACCAATTCCTTGAGTTCAAACGTCTAATTGAGAAACCAATAATTGCCAAGTACGCATTGCGTGAACTTGGAAACAGATTATTTACATTAGGCCCTGATGGTAGGTGCTTTCTCGTAGCCTGGTACTTCCGAACTACCAACTAGCTTGGTCTTCTTTAAGCAGGAAACATGGACTTGCCACGTTTGTCCACGAGCGACTAAGATACACGCTTTTGGACCAATCTCCACCGACATCGGAGATCGAGTGGCTGTGTGTGGACGTTGATGGTTATAAAATAGTCAACGTCTACAAACCACTGCTAACGCGATTGCGAACCCTTGATCTCCCAGTGTTTCCTCACCCCTGTTTTTACTTTGGCGATTTTAACTGTCTTCATGCTGACTGGGGTTACGACGACAACAGTCCGGATGGTAAGTGCTTGGCTGGCTGGGCAAGTATTAATTGTTTTGCCCTCCTATATAATGCCAAGGACGCTCCCAGTTTCTATTCCGGCCGCTGGAACACTGGCACCAATCCAGATCTAGCTTTCACTAGCGTAGGTCTAAACAGTCGCTTACTGGACAGACGTGTCCTTGAAAAAATCCCCAGGTCACAACATCGACCTTCGCTTATGGCACCACCAAGGTTTGCTATGGCAGTGCCAAGCATGCCTGCTAAGCGATGGAACTTTCGCAAGGCCAAATGGAGTCACTACATTGCTTTAACGAATAAATTCGCAAAGACTTTGTTGACACGTGATTTACGTGATGTGAATGCGGCTTACCAGGACTTCTGTAACACCATTAAGAAAGCAGCCAAAAAGACTATCCCACGCAGGTATCGAAATAACTATATTCCGTGTTGGGATGCAGAGTGTGAATCCCTCTATAAAAGCCTTTCTGCCGTCTCCTCAAGGAGACGACTCGAGCTTGACTGCTACAGCTCTGCTTGCCAAGATTGACAGAAAGGGGAGGGATCGATGGTCCGAAGCAGTTCGAAGCATTGACTTCTCACACTCTAGTCGAAAAGTGTGGAGTATTTTGAACAACCTTACTGGTAGGTCACGATACTCTCTTCGTCACTGTCCCGTTTCAGCCAATGCTATTGCATCTCAGCTGGTTAGAAATGGGAAATACGAGGCTGTTGATTGCAAGTCATCTCGACTTGTCTCTCAAGAAGTGTCTGACCTTTGGAGGGCCACAACACCAGACCCAGTAAATATCTTTGACAATTTTTCACAGAGAGAATTTACTGTTGCCCTCCACCACTTAAAACCAGGTAAAGCTCCGGGTCCTGATTCCATCTGCCCAGAGCTTAGACTCCATGCCGGAGCTGCTTTGAAGTCCTGATTACGTGACTTCCTTTCTTCCTGTTTGCGCCGACTCAAAATTCCCAAGATCTGGAGAAGACCGCTTGTTGTCGCAATCCCAAAACCAGCAAAGCCCGTGGGGGACCCAAAGAGTTATTGACCAATATCTCTGCTTTGTGTCTCCTACAAGATCCTCGAGAGGCTTATCTACGCCCGCGTTGAACCATTAATTGATCCACTGCTCCCTAAAGAGCAGGCTAGGTTCCGCGCGGCAAGTCAACCGTAGTTGTTCTGCTAACCCAGAACATCGAGGATTCTTTTAAGGCTAAAAAGAACGCCGGTGCCGTATTTGTCAATATGACAGCTGCTTATGACATTGTCTGGCACCGTGGCCTTACCTGCAAGCTGCTGAGACTACTTCATATGATAAGCACATGGTCAAAATGATCATGGAGCTTGTCCAAAACCGAAGTTTCATCCTTACTACAAATGACAACAAGCAAAGCAGGCTACGCCGTCTTAAAAACGGCGTTCCTCAGGGATCGGTTTTGGTTCCCCTCCTATTTAACATTTATACGTACGATCTTCCTTCCATTATTTCCAGAAAGTTTGCCTATGCTGATGACTTAGCATTGTTGCACTCTTCTGGAAACTGGAAGGACTTGGAGGGGACTTTAAGCCAAGACATGTCTACACTTTCAACGTATCTCCAAACTTGGAGGTTGAAGCTCAGTCACACTAAGCGGTGACGGCAACCTTTCACTTCAATAACCGAAAGGCCAAACGTGAGCTAAAAGTCTACAACAACGATAGACTTTTGCCGTTCTGTCAAACCCCTACTTATCTTGGGGTAAAACTGGACAGATCGCTCACGTTTCGTCACCATTTAGTGGCATTGCGCAAAAAACTATCCTCGCGTGTCACACTGTTGAGGCGACTTGTGGGCTCGGGATGGGGTGCTGGTGCTAAAACATTACGCATAGCCACCTTATCTCTAGTCTACTCAGCAGCTGAGTACTGTGCACCAGTCTGGTGTCGCAGTGCTCATACTCGCCTCATCGACAGTGTCTTGAACGACGCCTTGCGCATAGTTACTGGATGCCTGCGTCCCACTCCAACAGACCACCTACCTATACTTTCAGGCATCCAGCAAGCTGAGCTTTGCCGACTGGGAGCGACACTCTCCTTGGCTCATCGTGGATCTCTGATCATATCTTGTATGGTGTTTTAAGTGGGTCCTTAGATACTCGCCAAGTGAGACTATTATCCAGACGCCCGTTTGTGCCAGCTGCGCGGAATCTCTTGGACAACCTTGCCAGACTTGGCATCCGCGTTTCTGAATGGACAAGTCATAAATGGAACGCGGAGTACTGTGAAAAGGCTTCCAGCCTCCGTGTTTTTATGCCCCGGACTGGTGCCAGGCCTGTTGGGATGGGCTTGCCCCGAGCAGCTTGGGTTAAGCTCAACCACCTGCGGACTGGTGTTGGGCGATTCCATTGGTCCATGCACAAATGGGGTCTCGCTCCTTCACCGAATTGCAAGTCTGGCGCTTCTGAACAAACCGCAGACCATGTACTAACAGCGTGCCCTATAAATCGGGCACCACGTGGATTACGAGGTCTGACGGTTTTGGATAACGAAACTCGATGCTGGCTTAATAACACCACTGCCAACATCTGGTTCAGGCAGTGCAGCAATCTGGGGTAGTAAAAGGATAAACCCTCGGCCCCAGTCCTGTTTGGGTCTGACCTGGAGTGGATGCCCTTCAAACGATGACGATGACGACGACAACGACGACGACGTTACATTTGATCAATTACCTGGATGGAATAACGGTCTTCAACGAAAAATAATTTGATATTTTGCGAGTTTTGAAAACAACAAATAGATTTTATAAATATATTAAATGTAACTCATGCATCTTTTCAAGATCATAGCGTCATAATCCATTTTCTAAGCATGGTGAATTAATGCAAAAGACGGCGTTCATGTCAGTTATGTTTTTGAGACAATTCTCTTCAACAATAAGACACGCAAATTTTGATAACTTTGATAAAACTAATGTTTAATTTCTGAAAAGGACCGAAATTTAAAAGTAGCAAAAAAAATTTAGGAAGCTAATGTATTCAAAAATTTTTTTGTGTATGTTGAAGTAGAAACCTCACAGAAGTGGGGTTGAGAAGATTATTTATTGCATCTTCTTTTTGCAAATGTTTGTTGTTCAAAAACTTCTAAATTTTAAAATTTAAAATCCACATCCTAACTTGCCAACTGCTTATACATCTAAATTAAAAATGCACGATATTGCTACTGTTGCTATATTTTTTTTGATTATTTCTTTCGTTCTACTTTTCAAATTAAAAAAAGTACATGCTCTTCTAACTGCTTTGAATTCTTTGTATAAAACCGATGCTTTACAATAGGTGATCTTAAAACAAATCTAAACAAAATAGCTTAGCAAAATCGCTTAGCTCGGTAGCGTAGTGGTAAAATCTATATTTACTGTAGAAGTAAAATTTAATTTTTAATTGCGGGACCAGATAAAAAATAAATCAAAAAGAGAATTTGTTATTAAAAAAACTATGCTATGGTAGGTGAACCAGGAGCCATTCGATTCATGTAACATTCGATAATGACCGAGAAAAAACAATAGCCAATGCTGTTTTTTAACATATCAAAAGTAGATCAATGGAGTCAGAAATTAATCTTGTTGGAATTGATGGCAGTACTGTGATGACTGGCCCATTTAATGGTTTACAATATATTTAAAAGAAATTCTAGAAAAACCTCTGCAGCGATCTATCTGTTTTCTCCTATTAAATGCACTGCTTTTGCAGCAATAGACCGACAGCAGCAGCAGTTGCCTTTTCTGAACTACATGTAATTTGAAAACAAATCAAGAGCACTGTCTCAGAACGGAAAGTGGCAAGATTTTAAATTATAACTAGCTCAGAGTTTTCTTTAACCCTTTCAGGACTACAAAAAATCTAATAAATTTTTTTGAGTAAAACACCAATAACGAGTCTTATACTTTGTTTTCAAGTACTAAAAAATTTAGTTTGTGTGATTTTTTTGTTTACTTTTTATAATATAACATGTAACACATATGTTACATTGGTCCTTTAAGGGTAAAAAATTTACTTGAATTTGAAAATTTTTAAGAAGCTCGTTTTTATGTTTTTCAACTAATGCCTTTATGTTATAAATTGAAACAAAGCACTAAGCAACACATTTATTGAATAATAAAGAATAAATAAGCATTTACAACGAATCATGATATGTTTGAAAGCAGTTTCGACTGTTTACAAAACAAAGATGAATATTGCACTCAATACACTTGTTGAAAGTCAAGTTGTTAGTTTTGTTTTTGGTGCACAGCTTGCATCTCTGTCGTTTGGTTGCTTTAACTATAGTGTGGTGAACAACTTAACTATGACTTTGAATTGCTTTCAGTCTTTTTGCAGTCTCAATTGGGGCTGCGGAAAACGATCGCTTTCTATTAGTAAAAATCACAATCAGCGAACGATCAATTAATTGCATTTTATATGATTTCAAATCAAGCTTTTCTTTGTTCCCTTCATTAAGTTTTTCATAAACGACGTATGCGTTGTTTATAGAAATGTCAATTAAATCATATACAATTCGAAGATAGTAGTTGTGGTGAGATTTGCGGCTAAACTGATAGGTGACCTTTTTCTGATCCATAATATCCACATCACCCATGTATTCATTGTAGCTTTTGACTATTAATGGCAAACAACTGTATCACTTTCCTTTGATCCTTTTTTTCGTCTCTTTATGGTTTGCAAGGGATATGCCGATAAACAGTTAACAAAAAAAGCTTTCATTTTATCCAATTCAATTTCAAATACATGACCTTGTTGCTGACTATACAAAATTATTTGAGGAATCACTATTTCTATTAAAAATTGATCAAATTTGCTTACTTTTTTAAAAATTTTAAATACAGCTCACTGTTTTTTCAAGTGGCAACAAAATTTGACCATATTCAAACTCAATATTATTATTCAAGATAGCACCAGAAACCTCAGAGACAGGATCTATCTTCTTCCACCTGTACTTAATTTCTTTACTTAATTTTGCATTAACATTCAAGTTTTGCTCATTTGTCTGCAAATCAGAGACTGCACTAGAACTAGAAGTTGAGTATTGAATTGGTGGTTCAATGACAACTTCTAAAGGTTCCAAGTCAGCAGCATGCACATTGCGTGCAATATGATCTACATCATTTTCTAAAAAGCCCAAGTTTTCTTCATCTAACTGCAATGTATCTTCAGTATCACTGTTATCACAAAACAGCAGATTTTGAATTTTATCACCATCAACTTAAAACAACTTTTGTCTTGATCTGGATGCCATGAAAAACTTCAAACTATAGAAAAATAGTACACTGTTTATTATATAGCCTACTGTACATAAACAATGTAATAAAAGTAAACTTTCCAAAAATTATAGAATACTATTTATTAGCTGACTATAAAGATTACTTTTTATCATGTAGTAATCATTTGCTGCATTCAATGTTTCAAGTAAGTAAGTGAAAACTTACCCATTTTTTTCTGCACCAAATAAATTTTTCCTCATTCACATGAACGACTAGGTAAGTTTACACTCACTCACCTAAAACATTATATCATCATGCACTTGGTGAAAAGGTAAACACAAAAATGTAGCAAACTAAATTTTCTATTACAAGAAAATTCAAAAATTGTATTTAAAAAAAACCTAAGTTAAAATCTTATCTGCTGCAGCATATTTTACTATCACCTCAGAATCATACTTTGATTTTATAATCATTATAGCAGATCTTATAATATCAGTATGTTGGCTAATATAAAATTTGCAATTGCAAGAAAACAAATAAGTAAAAATGCTCTTATTACATAAAATAGCTAACAATTACATTGATTAAATATATTTTATTATATTTTTATCTTTTTTTCATTTGCATGAACATGACTCATAAATTTACCACAAAGGACCAATGTAACACATATGTTACATCAAAGTTAATCAAAAATTTTACAATATAAACATGAAAAATAAATAATGATTTTTATTTACAATTTTAGTTATGACTGTAAAAAATAAATAAACAGCTCCTATGAACAAAATAAATGCTTTAATTATAAATTATTGAGGATTAATGCTGACCACGAAATTCAACATATATTTTGCACTTTTACATGCTCCCAATTTTTTTTCTTTTTCAGCTATGTTGCCAAGGAAAGTTATTTTTTGACTAACAGTCTCTAAACTTGTTTATTATAAAAAAAAAGGTTTGAAGTATTTCAAGCACGAGGTTGAAAATACCAAAAATACTTATGTAACATATGTGTTACATAGGTCCTGAAAGGGTTAAAGCAGCTGTTATCAATTATGACTTGATCTCAGATCAATATTATGCCTACAAGATTTTGTTAGCGGTCATACCAGGAAGAATGGATTCCAATTCGGCGAGGTTGAATCTTGCTTGCAGAACTTCCAAGATATTACATAATTCAAGAAAAATCCTTACACAGTTTTAAAATTCTTGCTGCGTGTTGCATAAACATTTATTTTCCTAATTGGTTTCAGATTAAACTTTGAAACAGATTAAAGAGGACTCAAAGCATTTTTTGATTTAATCAAAAGCATCAACAATTTCTTTTATGAAACTTGTAAGAAATATCTTTGAAGATCTTACAAAAAAATTCAATTTATGCTCATCCAGAAAATCATTTTTGTGTAATTTCGTCCTATAGATCTGAAAATACCAGAAAAATTGCAGTTGAAAAAAATAACATCAATACGAAACAAAACTCTGAGATCATCTAACGAAGACCAAGCAACAAACTTTCGACGTTTCGTTCTATCAACAATCAATGTTAATGCAAAAGTGTATTATGAAACTATTGTCTTATCAAGTGAGAGCATAACTAAACCAGCACTGATTAGACAAATGACCAGAACAACATGTCTGGACTTGAAAATTTTAGGTTCGAACCTTTATTTTTTACATTTTTACCACAACCAAGATGTTGAACGCTATATAGAACTTATAGCAGAAGCATTTAAATCTGTTAATGGATATGATCATTGTGATAATGCAATATTACGAAAAATTAAATTTCGTCAGATGAAAAAGGTTAACTCTAAACATCACTTAACTTAAAACTTGTTTTTTATTATTTATTCTCAAATGCTTCAAATTGTGATGTGTTCAATGATTCGATAACTAACTTACAGCACTCTTTTTGGTATTGCTATTAATGTAATTATATTGTCTGGAAATATTTGAGATTAACAAGAACATGTTGGTCATGAAATTACTTAATAGTAAATATACAGGGTGGCCCAGATATAACCGAACCCAAAAGCTCGGTTGATGATCATTGATTTTAAGTTTGCTTCATTAGTCATTAGCTTTTTTTGTCATTTATTGTCGCCCCCTTTTATTTCGTAGAATGGCCTGCAAGATCTCCAGACCTGACTCTCTAGACTTCTTTCTTTGGGGAGTACTCAAAAATCAAGTGTTCAGTGATAAACCAAAGACCCTCAATGATCTAAAAGAGAACATTATAAACGCATTGAAAAATATTACTCCGGAAATGTGCAAAAAAGTAACTGAATCAATCATTAAACGGTGTCATCATTGTATTGCAAATAATGGTTTGCATTTTGAACATTTGCTGTAACGTTGTGTAATAAAATTTGTTTTATTTAACTGTAACTTTTCATAATAATTCGGGTTCGATTATATCTGGGCCACCCTGTACTGTTCATTTATAAGCAAAAAAATCCTTTTTTTAGTATACACTAAGTCGTTTCCTGTTGCAGATAGAGAAAAATCTCTTAAGTCAGTTAAAAACTTATGTTTTCTAAATCATTTGATACCATAATCAACATTTTAGCCTCGGCAGTTTAGAAGTTACGAAACATTTCTGAGTTTGGGATGGCGTCGCTACAATTCTGGGAGTAGCACGGCCACCAATAAGAGCTACAAGTTGAAAATAGTTTTAAAGTGATTTTTATAAAATTTGCCAGGTATCCAGACCCCTGAAAAAATTAATTAAAAAAAAAGTTTTTCACTCCACCCTACTAAACAATCGACTTTTTTTTCATCAAGCTGCAAAAATCGTCACAATCATATCATGAATCGAAAACATAAACAAATATTTGGTCGGGAGATTAATTTTAAAAATAAACACCGAGATCTTCGCGAGGCCAAAACATATATTTCTGTTTATCAACATCTTTGCGAAACAAAAAGCTTGTAAAGTATTCATTTACTCTGATGAAGTAAATATAATTTGAAGCAAGCTTTCCGCTTTTTGGATTAATGGAATCTAAATTAAATGAAATAAATCATAGTCTATTGACAGGTTTTTCCTGATTCACAATTAAACTGTCTTGTCGGACTTCAATAGGAAGATTCATGAAAGAAACATTTCGCAATGCGCTCTGCATTGGGAAGTTTATATTTTGATGATGTGAATAAAATATGATTAAAAAATCCAAACAGAATTTGTAAATAAAATTTCCTTTTTTTTACGTTTATGAGCTTATGATTGGTAAATTGTTTATTGTTTCAGAAGTAGTTTTATAAATTACCAAATAAAATTTTAACATCGTGTGTTCCTGACGTCAACAGGAATGTTTATAACTTAATTGCCATGCCATTGTTTTTGTCATTAATGTCGATGGTATCAGATGGTTGAAGCTTTCAAATGTAGTTTTGTATAATGTAAAAAATTGTTTTCTAAACTTAGCAAATAGAAGCGAGTCTCATCGCTATTATTAATGTTTTTCTTATAGATTTAAAAAAATATTTTTTTAAACTTCAGTTTGAGTTAAGTAAATTCTAATTTTCATCAGAAACCAAAAACACAAATTATCTAAAGCAAACAATGCAACTGACAAAAAACTTTAAAAAAGTTCAGTAATAAAAGCAAAGTAGAATCAGAGTCGGGACTCGGGGGTCGCGGTGAGATGGCGCCAGACCCAGTTCAAAATTCTATCTCAAGATATTTTGAAAAAGTAAAAACTAAAATAGATTTTTCAAAAATCTCTTTTCAAAAGCTAAAAAAATGATTGATTTTTTAACAACGCTTTTATAGAAGTCACAAGATAACATTACAAAAAAGAAGTATCTCATTTAGTCTGTTTTTGAAAATTGGATTAAATTTTTATTTACGTTTATATTTATAGAAATTTTTTTGAGAGAGATATGCAAAATTTTTTACAATCGCAAAACTTTTGTTGTCAACAGTTAAATTGCATATTTATTTTAATTTCATAACAAAATAAAAATATAAGTTAATTTATTTGCTATTTCACTGATTAAAAAACGCAAAAGCGAAAGTTAATTGTTAGGAGTTTTATAAACTTTAAAGTGGCACAACTTCTTACAAGAGATTGCAAACCTTTTTTCAAACATGAAAGAGAAGAAATCCTTATATGAGCAAAGTGATGACAAAAAATACATTTCCAAGGTGAAGAGGAATAAATGTTATCTTTATAGAGGTTGATTCGGGCTAAACACGGACACGTAAAATTAAGAAGAAAGATTCGTTTTAAAAGCGGAAACTTATTGCCTCCGCATATTTTTTACGCGACCGTTTTCAGTCTAAATCGAACTAAAAAGTTGAAATATTTTAAATTAAACATTTTTCGCTGAGTCCAGAAAATTTTGCGCTTTGGCAATTTTTCGCTCTCCACTTTTAATGTGAACAGTCTTTCATCTTTTGTTTTGCAGTTTCCTCCTCACACTTTACTTTTCCTTCGTCTGCTTTCAGTTTGAATTGACATTATGTAATTCTTGGTTGAAATTATTATTTTTAGTGTTGCATTATCTATTGCATTTTCACCTTTTTCTACTATTTTAAGCTTTATCAAAATACAAAAAAGTTTATTTCTACCAGTAGAAAATTCATAAAAAAAAAAAGAAAAAAACATTGTAGCTACGTGAATAAAATGCTAAAAATTACTTGTAAACTGGTTCACCTTGTTTATGCTTGTTTATTAAAGTTTAGGTTCAATTTAGATAAATTAAAACTACGACTTTGAGTTTTGTTTACTACTCAGTCTTTACCGTGTGTTTCTTTAATTAAAAAATGATTTTTTTACCGGCAAACAAGATCTTTGATAATAAACAAAAGCTCAAACTGAAAAAACGTAAACTACACGATAAAATTTTTTTATGTTGTCTACAGCATCACTTTGTCCAGTTTGTCAATGAATCCACCCACATCGACAAAACATCTTTTGGAGAGATCAAATTCATTGAATCAGGGCGGAAACCAACCTATGCTCCGGTGATAAATGTGACTTACATGTTAAAATTTGGCATAGTTGCGCAGAACTTCTTTGCTTTTTTGTGCCTTCTTTTAAAGTGCTTGCATTGATAAAACTTGCAATGGTTTAAAGGAAAAAGTTAATTCTTTTAATCCAGAGTGTTCAAATATTCTCAAATAAATGAATTATTTTAGTCACAATATCGAGAACTCGGTACGCATTTGATATTTTTGGATCCAAGAAAACAATAAAATCTGTTTATAGTTTTTAGTTATTTTAACTTGTCTTTTTAACACTGATGAAAAAAGACAAAGCAAAACTATTAATATATTTTATTGAATTACCAATTGTCAGTAAAAAAAAAATTGAAAATAATTTAATGTGACCAAGAATATATCTGTTTCATTTAAATTTTAAAATCCTAAATCTTAAGCAGAAGTGGACATCTGCTCATGTGAACAGCAAATTGTTAAATCATTTTCGGTCAAGATTGAACAAAAATCTTTTCAGTTCGTCACGATATCTGCTGATGCGGATCCACTCACTCTCTGGAATCTCTTCACTTATTACTGGAAGTTGTTTGTCCCTCATGTTGTCGCCACTACTACTGGGGAGTTCCCCATGCATGACGACCACTGGCGTCACATTAGCGAGAGAACTTGGATTTTCACCAAAGGCTCTTCTCCAGTATCTGAATACATCGAAGAGACTTGCATTATTGCGCTGCAGCAGGCAAAAAGTTTTAAAAACTGGGAAATTTTGAGCACACCAACAAAAAAAGTGGGTGAAGACTTTTGATGACAACATTAGATATTTTTTACTTATAAAAAAGTTTCGGTCTAAACGGTGGAACGTTTTAGGGTTTATTTCCAGCTCACTACACTAGGTCGGTGGAAGACGGCTTTAAAACGTCGCTGGATAGCGACCACACACATTTTGTGTTTATCGAAGGAAGCAAACAAAGAGTAGCTGCATTCCGGAAGAATCTTCTCGATTTTATAGGAGCAAAGGCAATTGAGTTCGATTCAACAAGAACCAAAAGTAAAAGTTTTATGATGTTGTCATAATTTACTTGATTTTACATTGGAGAATGAGTTTATTTGTACCTTTGCCATATTTTATTCATAATGTTAAACTTAACCTGTTAAAACTATAATAATTTTTTTTTTCAGTAATCTTTAGCTCTTATTTTTACGTAACTTTTTTCATTGTTAAATAGTGATTGCGTAATCGGTACACAACCACCACTTAATTTATTTGCAAGTTTTCTTAAAAGTGTAGGTTTATGGCAAATATTCGCTTTGTCGTTCTTAATTTCGAGCGCATACCTATTAGCTAATGGCATTCCAAACTTTAAACAGTTTTACGCAGTTTTTTCTCTCTGTCGTTTTTTTTTTATATGTCGAACAGTCTAGAATATTCTACAATTTTGTAGCTGATTCAATATGTATTACATTAAATGTTTACAGACATGTCTTTTGATTGAGATGGCATAAACTGCTTGAGAGATTATAAATTTAACGTAGAAGTTAATTAAGAAATCTCTTTAGTTTTGTTATTTACCATTATTTTGTTATTTTAAGAGTCGCAACTGTAAAAATAACTGATATTTCCCAACTGCAGCAAATAAATAAAGGCGAGAATTGTTTAAGATCAAAAAATGATATGTATTTATTAAAGGCAAAATAAAAAAGATTTTTACATAACCTTTGTAAAAGGAAAGAAAATATTGCACAATTATCTACGATTCTTGGTTCGCGGTCACTAGTCACTCTGGAAAAATTATTTTTTAACTGAAGCCGAAGTTTTGAGATGCAGTTGGTTCTTCAGTGAACTTTAACCTAATATTTTCTTTCAAATCTGTAAAAAAGTTTTATAAAAGAATTTTCGTTGCATTTATGTATGAGATTTCTTTATTCCTTTTAATTAGCGGTTAAGATGATCTTTTTAAGCACATAATTTCATTTTATAATTTTAGATAAATTCTGTAAGCCTTTTCAGAAAACCAAGCATCCATGAGGGTTTTGATGAACCGGTGTTGACCGTTTCTTTCTTTTTCAGTGGTTCAAATCCCAATAATTGTAAAACTTCACGAAGACTCAGAGGAACAAATCCTATTTGCTGCACAATGTGCTGCGGCTGGGCACATTGTTGTTGTCAGCGCACAAGCCAGAACTGTGACGTCATTACTGCAGGCGGCTGGATCAAAAAATCAAAAAACCAATAAAAGTGAAGATCTAACCAATAACTTAAAGAACGAAAGAAGTTTTGACAGATTGTCGGACATATTTGATCTGAAATCCTTGACTACGGAGAACAGAACAATCGTATATCAGTTTCTCACTAACGCTTATAGTCAAGTAGGTTCAAATAAATAAAAACGTTTTTTTAATAATAAATTTGGAAGATCATTTTTCACTAAAAGGTTTTTGGCATAGAGAAGCAAAAATAATTGAACAGTTCTATCGTGGTTTTATTGGCTTTTCCGATTCATATTTTACCAGAGTAATTAATTATTTGCTTGATTTTATATTAAAAAATTTTGTTCAACGTCACAATGTAGCATTTACGCAGCGTCATTACATGCTTACATGCTTCCGCTTCGCAATGTGTCAATATATCCTCATCATCATTGCCTCATGGTGATTGTTTAACAACACATGCAATGTAGCCTCAACATATGTTTAACAACATATGTAATGAAGCTTTAGAAGATGATTAAAAATCTTTTAAAATTTTTAATAAAAGTTTTTGAATTAAAAAAAATTTTTCGCATTATGATTTGCAATCACTAAGAAATTTATTTTACCTGCTGTAATTTCAACTGATAATAAATAAAAAACAATAAAGTTAAAATGATTAAATAAATTAATTAATAGAAGTACTAAAAACTATTAATTTTGAGCAGAATGTTATGCTGTATCCTTCAACAAAATCATTGTCTCTTAAGGAAGCAATTTTGAAATCGCTGATCGCTTGTAAGAACATTTAATACAACAAACTATTTTTTTACTTTAACATAAAAAAAATTTTTGTTTAGCGAAAAAACATTCCGAACAATCGATAGTCAGGATAGCCTTGATCTGGAATCGTGTGGACCTTGTCACGCATCTGCTTAGCAGGAAAGCTGTTTTTGTAAGAATGATTAGTATTTGTAGATTTGTAGAAGGTCATTTTATTTCTAAACCAACACGTGAAAGACGTAGATTGAAAGCACGTTTTGTAACTTTGTGATTCCACTTTTACTTGTAATCTTTGCTTTTGAGACTTCATCATCCTATTATTTTCGGTTTGGTAATCTATCCTATGGCACTTTTCTCTGCTTGGTAGTCTTGGCAAGATGTTTTGGATTTCAGTCAAATTTTTAAATAAAAGTTAAATAACCAAAAAAATTTTTTTCAAACTGACTGCAATATCTTGGCATCTCCGGTTCAGTTACTTACCAGAAAGTTCCTCTTATTTATTTATTTATTTCATCTCTATATTTATCCTCCTGACTTGCAGGAAAGCGACGGAGGCGCTAATACATAGGGTAGGCAATTACCCCGACCTGCTTTCAGAGATACTAAGATATTGCTGTCCGCTTGTAATTTAATAGAGATATGACTGTAATTTAGAACTGCTTGCCAGGACCACCAAGCAGGGGAAAGTGCCGTAAAGTGTCTTTCCCAAGGACACAACAGAATGGCGCGAGTGGGTTTTGAACCGAGACCGTGTTGATCACGAGCCCGGCGCTTTAACCACTCGACCACGCTGCCGGCTTCTTTGACGCCTCTGCCCTTTTCTTGCAAGTCAGTCCTTTTTTCTAAAGCATCTTCTGAACCATTAAATATTTTCCACTACAACTCATTTCTATCGTAAAACTATTGAATTTTTTTCTAACCATATTGCCAAACATCTTATCGAATTTTCTCTCTAGTTTTGGGGAAGTTTAATTTTTTACTCCTTCCAATATTTTTGTTTCTTCTTTGAACTGTTATAAAACAGTTTATTTGTTATCTCTAACTTTGTATGTTTACTTATACAACTGTTCAATTCAAAAACTAACACATGCCTTAAAAGGATCAAAGTAGATAACGTTTTAATGTATTGAGCTGCAAGAAAAACCAAAAAAAATATTTTGAAGGCCAAAAAAATATTTTATCACCATTTAATTTACGGCATGTTATTTCATTTAATCTGGTTATTAAAATGTCTCAAAAGAAAACAAATACGGCCCTTCTATGTGATCCCTTTTTAGTTTAATATTGCTTAAAATATAAATAGCTTAACGTGGAGGTGAGGGGTAGTGGCGACAATTGACTTACTGTAGGTACTCAGTTGGTTTATTAATAAAAAAAATCTTCAAGTTGTAAAAAGTAAAATTTGTAACCTATTTGTCTAAGAAATTTTTTTGCTTTATAAAAAAATTTTGAAAAATATTTGAAAAATTTTATGTACTATTAAATGTCAGCTCAAAAATGTATTATTTTAAATTATTTTGGTTTAGAGCGACTCTATTTTCTTTACGTCGTGTCTTCAGCTCGCCCTGACTCTCGATCGAGGGGACTTTCTCGATATCTTGTTTGATGCCGGGGTGGATGTCTATTCCGGTTTGACTGTGAGAATGCTGTGGAGTCTCTACCGCAAGGTCGTAACGCAATATTTAGCTATTTATCTATTTATTTTTATTTATCTTTGTATTTATCTTCCTGACTTGCAGGAAGGCGACAGAGGTGCTAATGCATAGGGCAAGCAATTACCCCGACCTGCTACCGGAGATGTCAAGAGTTGCTGTCCGCTTAAAATTTAAGAAGGGTATGACTGAAATTTAAAACTGCAAAAAATGCAAAAAGAAAAAAACTAGACATACAAGACTTTATATTAGTATATTAGTTTACGATCGCTAGAAGTTATTATAATATAATAAAAATATTATAAACATATTTTCACAAAAGTTTTTTTATATACAGGAAATAACAAAAACAAAAAACCACACAACATTGCTATGTGTCGTGTCAAAATTCTTGAACGAACAAAATTTTGACATAAAAAATCTTTTATTTGAAATTGGAAATATGTTTTCAAAACTGACCAACAGAGAATGCGACAACATCTATAGTGATGCAATTTACGTCTTTCCAGGTTTGTAAAGGCTCGTTTCCACTATGAGCGTGGAATGAACTATTCTTTGTTTCTTTTATTGATTTTTTGTTCGCTTGGCGCTTAAGCACGGAAAGAAGTAAAATAATCAATTACACAAACAAAGAATGCTCCATTCTACGCTCTCAGTGGAAAAGGGCCTAAACTTGAAAGATATTTTAGCTTAAAAGATTGCACTATTTATATTAAGTTTTGGGTGTTAAAAAATTATCAAAAATTTATTAGATTTTTAAAAACACCAAATATAAAATAAAAAAGAAGTTTATAAAAAGAATTTAAACATTTTTTAAGATAGAAACTGATACCTTGCTTTTTTCCTTACAGTTTGCTTTTGTACAATAATGGTTTAGAGATGCATTTAATGTCCTTAAAATGCAAATAATCTTTTTTTTACCCGCTTTAATTTTTGCAGTTGTCAAGAGCAACTCAACGTTAGTGGCACTTATCACAGTACTCCATTATTATTTTTATTTTAACTGATTAATGTCCAAACCCAATTAAACAAGGATTTATTATTTTCTCACATTCTTAGTTTTTTCTCATTTGGAAAGGCATTTCCTATTTACTTTAGCAAATAAAATTTTTCAAGTTTTTTATAAAGTCTTTTGCTTAAACAACAAAATCATTTTACCTTATTTTAAATATAAACTGTATTTGACCACTGTCATTTTAAACACATTTTCTAGTTTTTTTTTACTTTCTTGGTCCGTTATGATATTGGAAGTAATCTTTTAAAATAAAATCGCCTCATATCACTACCTTCAAAAGCTCTATTATTTTTTTGGGAGAAAATTTCAAATGCTTCCAACCAAAATTATTATTTTGCTCTCACCATTGAGTTCTTATACCGAATTTTGAGTGCGGCGCCTCTACACGTTCTATAACGTGCCCCATACATTGGGCACCACATGGAGCCCGACGTCTGACGGTTTTAAATGACAAAATTCAATGCTGGCTCAACACCATCACTATCGGCATCTCATTCGGGTAGCACAGCAGCCTGGAGTGGTAAAACAATAATTCTTCGGCCCCCAGTCCTGTTTGTTTCTAACCCGGAGTTGATGCATTTTTAACTGATTACGACGACGACAACAATATTGAGTGCTTGGTCGTTCTACACTTTACGTCCGGTTTAAATTGGAAAAAAATTGTTTGGTAACCTTTTCTTGCGCCATTCTACTTACATCTGAACTAAAATAAAAAATTGTCTAAACTCAGATCTTTTCATTCAAAGAAAAGTTCAACGTTTGTTTTTGGGAAAAATGTTTTATCATAGTGATTGACTATTTTTACATAAAAATATTAAATTTTTTTATTTTTAACAAAAGCCAAAAAAAGTTTTTTCCAATTTAAGCTGGTATTGTGATTACAGTAAACCATAAAAAATTATTGGTAACTAAATAAAAGTGTCCAAACAAGCAGATAAACTGAGAAATGAATTATTTTAACCTATAGCTATAATTCAGTGAATAGTACTTTATGCTGCACTTTTACAGAAATATTAGGAAAACTTAACTGAGTTATAGTATGACAACAAAATTCGGTTTAATTAGTTGGTAAGGAATATCACAAAACATCAATGGAGCATGATTTATTATTTCTACAGCAATAAGTTAAACCTTTCTTTTGATGAACGAAAGTTAGAAAATAATGGCTGAAACGATTAAACAATTTTAACATAAAAGCAAGTCAAGTTGCAAGATTTTTTTTTGTTTTCTTTTTGATATTTATTCTCTTGAACTGCAGGAAAAATTGAAGGCGCTATAACAAGGCAACCGTCAAGTAATAACCCAGACCTGCTTGCGGAGATGCCAAGGTATTGCAGTCCGATTGAAATCTTTTTTAGCTATTACCAGAGAACTGCTTGCCAAGACCGCTAAGCAGGAAAAAGTACCGTAAAGTGACTTTTTCAAGAACACAACAAAATGGGGAGAGAAGGTTGTGAACCACAGACGTGTTTATTACAATCACAGCACAACACTCGGTCACGTTGTCGATTCAACGCCTTGAATAATTTTTTGATGGTCTCTGTTTGATAAATTTTACATTTTTGATTCAAATAATACACGAAACGTCAAAAATGAAAATAAAATGATCGCAACTATTTTGTTGCTTTTTTATATCAGTCAGTTTTTATGTAATTGTTTTAGGATCTGTTCAATCTCAAGAGAACAACTCATTTCAGCGTGGCTTAATTGTTGATAGATCTGCAATTGTTCCGTATCCAGTCCGAGATTTATTTATTTGGTGTGTTTTTACCGGACACAATGAATTGGCAAAAGTGATATGGAAACACGGAAATGACCATTTGGGTACGAATTATCTCGTTTTGCTTATAATGCAGCTTTGCGCAAGTAGCTGTTTTGTCCGTAAACATACACAAACATCAAAAAATACTCCATGAAAAAAAGTTAATTAGACAATATAAAAGCCTTTTTTAAAAATTATATTAGCAAGAAAATTTTATGTTCCTACAATTCATGAAAAAATTGCTCTTTACAAAACTCTTGAACTGCATTAGAAGTTGTAAAACGTATCTTGGTTTGTATTAATTTCTATAAAATTTTGACAATTTCAATTTTTTACTATAAATTTAGCATTAATTAAAGAGTAGACGTCACAAATCTGCGGCTCTGCTAATATTTAAAATTTGTGTTTAATTTTTCATAAATCTTTTATTTGTTATTTGCCAAAACTTAAAATTTAGTCTCCAGTGTTGGCAACAGTTGAAATTTGATTTCCAATTTAAAGTAAAGATCTTTTAATCTGTGATTGCTCTTTTCTGGCTCATTAAACATTATTTAAATTGACAGATTAAAAAATTAGACACCTTTGAAATAGAAAAGTGTTGATAAATTTTGTATTTTAATTTAAAACAAATAGAATTTATAAAAATTTTCCATCCTAAATAATAAAAGAAATTTCTTTATATGGAGAAACAAAGGGCATTGCCCCCCAACAACTGCTCTTTTTTCAGCCATGGCCCTGCTTGCGAGCCTTTTGTATTCGAACGAAGTAAAACGACTCGACATTTCACTCGATCTGTGGTTCTCACCGGATGTGCTGGAGTCTTGCTCAACGTACGTGGGTTGTTAGTTTTAATTCAGTTAACAGCAAGTATAACAGTTGCAAATGACTTTTTTGTGAATTGATTTGTTAACATTCGTAAAGGTTCTGGGAGAACACGGCGATTGATTATCTTCAGACTCTTTCTCAAATCAGCGAAAGGGTTACCAGGTGTTATCTTACATCACAGATAAAAGTTGGTTGGTTTGCTTATTGAAGTAATAATTGTTTATTTTGTTTATCTAATATTCGTTATTATAACAACAAGAATGTATAAACGAAATTTATTTTGGTAACCATTCGATACCCACGCACAAAATAGCTAAAGACTAGTGAGAAACAAGAAAATATAATCCAAAAGTTTGAAAAACGTAGTTGCAAATTATTAATAATGACAGTCACAAATTTTCCTTCGACTGAGTTGGAACCGTTTTTGAGAAAGGCTTGGCAGAGTGAAATTAAGACATTTTTTAACTATATTTTTTATAAAACTTTAAATCTTAAACGATTTTAAAATTAATTTTTTATCTCTTTCTTGTGATTGATTTTCATTTTTGATAAAAATGCCGGTATTTTTGATGTTTATTAATTCGATGTAATATTGGACTTGACGGTTTTTAGTTTCATTCAATATTAAAACATTGTTCCACTTAGTCCGAAATTTATTTTTTTCGATACATTTCTGACGGGTCCTTCTTCAAACTATATTTTTTCAATATGCTGTCATTCATTTTCAAGATTAATTTTTTTGAAATCAATTTCTAATTTTATTCTTAATCGACGCTCTTTTCTGATTGAATCTTTGATAACAATGCCGTTATTTTTCACTAACTTTCGATTAGTCTTTTTCAAATGTACTTTTTTGATGTTGCACCAAAGTACTTTTCGACGCTGCTACTAGTTATTGGCAAAATCAGAAATTTTGAAATTTTCTTATTTCTTTTCTGATTAGTGCTCAATTCCGATTAGTTGTTTGATAACAATGCTGGTACTTTGGATGTTCATGACTTCTATTTAAAATTGAACTTGACGATTTTTGGTTAAAACTTTCAAGTTTTCAAACAATATTCAAAAAAAATATTTGCTGAATACTTGAAATTTTTGAATTACTTCTTATTGAAATATGATTTTTTTGGCTGAAAAAAAATAAACACTCTAAAGTAAAAAATTAAAATTAGCGAGTTTTAAATTCCATCATCATAATATCCTTAATACATAAAAATCTTTAACTTGTATCATTGCTTGTAGCAGTTAGTTTTCCCAAGTTTTTTTATTCAAACACTTTAAATATCTAAAGTTCTTCACCAACGTTTTAAAACCGTTAAACGACGAAACTTGGTTAGCAAATAAAATCCATTAAGGTTCAAAATTTATTGCAATTGTATTTTGGAAAAAATTTTCTTATTTTTTTTCATGGCTCATCAAGCAATTTTGAGATTAAAAATTCTGGTATTTATTTAACAAAAGTTTAAGATTTTCAAAATTTAGTCAAGAAAAAGGTTGAAAAGTAACAGAAATAGATAACGTTTGAAATAGAATTCAAATGAAAAAATTTTTTAGACATATGTAAAAACACGCTCGAAGAATATTAAAAAAATAATTGAAAAAAAGCTTGGGGGTTTATGGTACAAAAAATTTTTAAAGATGTATTGCAATCTTAAAACTTGTTATTGGTCTACAAAAAACATATAATGGTTTTACAGGCTTCTCTTTGTAAAGCTTGAAAGCCATAAAAAAATTAAAAACGGAAAACATTAAATGAATTCTTAAAATTTTTATGTAAAAAATTAAAAATTGCCATAGTTTGTAAAACTCTTTTTTCTGATTGTGTCGTCAGATTATGAATAGCAACAGAATATATAGTATTGTGTACAGATAAGTTTATCAACAAACGAAATCTAGCAATAAATTATCTTATGTTAGGAACGTTTGAATATAAACATATTTTGACATAAAGACTATTGATTCTTGCTCAATATTTTTTATTCTCATGTTATTTTTGTTACTTTTGCTAGCTTCGAGTGTGCTGCTTATGATTTTTGCGGCTTGTTTATTGGTAGAAAAGCACAAATATTGTTGAACTTATCAGATGTTGGGAGAATGTTCGTGCATCACGTTAGCTCACAGTGGGAAGCGGTGCGTCTTCTTGTCTGATGGCGCCATTCAGCGGATCATGGATACAGTTTGGCTTGGTTACTCAAAATTTGAGTCCTCAAACTTAACAGTAAGTTAAGTCTTTCCCTGAATCCATGTTTACTTGCTTACTTTCATCATTATTTTTAATTGGAATATAATAAGTAAACTATTTAAATTAAAAAAATTTGATTTTTCTTGCACATATTGGCAAAAAACTTTTTGAAAAAAATCAAGTTTTTTAAATAAATTGCAACAATTTTATTTTTACTCGCGAAGCAATTTTATTAGATCATAAATGTAGAACCCATGAGCAATTAGTCTGATCAAAAATATTTTTAAGCCCAGCAAATGAAACTGCCTGGTCAAACATTACAAGACAAGACCAGTTTTTGACCAGTTTTTGACAAGACAAGACCAGTTTCTTGAAAACACGATTCTCTTTTTCAATTTACGTTATTTTCGAAATACCAAGTGGCCACTTAACATTTTTAAGAGGGCTAAACGTGGCCGAAAGATCCCGGATTAAACGCCCCTCAATTATATGAATATGTCCAAGTAACTGCATAAAAACTATGAAATTTTTCCAAACTACAAAAATTGCTGTTTTATTATACTAATTTTTGTCTAATGAAAAATGTAACTTAAACATAAATAGGCTACTGTAAATTTTCACAAAAATCATTCTTATATTAAAAAAAGTTTTAAAATTTGTTCTACAATTTAGTAATTTGCATAACAATATGCTCTGTTCTGATGTAAAAATAAATTAATGATTTTTCTTTTAGTTCCTTTTTGGAAAATAAAGAAAATGCGAAACAAATTTTTTAAGGTTTTTCATGTTAGTTGGTGAAATTTTTATGTAAAGTTTTTGTTTAGATTATTTTCTCAGTTTTGTTTCCTTTTATCATACCATTTGTCAACATCACAAGAAAACCAGAGACAGTTTCTTTCTACAATAGCCAGGTAAACATTTGATGGCATTGATCTTTTGAAAAACTAAGAAAATTCAAATGTTAGCAGCATACTGTATAACAAAATAAAACAAAAATCTGGCTAATCCGTTAAACTCTTATTGTACAAATACTAAAATTTTTTCGTTGGATTAAATTTCATACATTAAAATGACTACACAACAATTGTTGATTTTAATGTGTAATTATATTGCGCTATACTTGTATATCAGTCAATAATTGTGCCTGGGTTTTAGTCAAAGAGTGTGGTGATATTTCTTGGTTTGCGTCATAAAATATGTAAAAAATGATAAAAATTAAATTTAAACTCCCAAAAATTCTAAAACTTTAACTTTACAAATTTTTTGAATGAATGAGATTTATGATTTGAATCTCACCAAACATTGTGTAAAGTTTTTTATAATAAATATTGAATGTAGAATTAAGAAAGAATGTTGTTTATCTCAGGTCTATCAACCTTCCTTCTCCAACCGACCCTCAGATGAAACAAGATTTACTCTCCGAAGTAATTCAAGCACTTAAAAATAAATGAATATTCATTTATTATAAAACCAGCAATTTTTTGATTTACGGGATAACCTTAAAAATTAGTTGAAACACAATTTTTTGGATAATTTTTTTTATATGTGCATCAAAGTGGTTTTGTTCAAATTTTTTTGTTTGATTTTTAAAACATTTGTCACAGCTACGACATTTGAACGTAAAGATAATGTTATTCCTAGATGTAATATTATTGATAGAACATCACGCGCCTCAAAAACAAATACAACAAAATGAAAGATCTAGTTTTTGATATAAGGCAATAGAATGTTTCAATCCAGGACAATGACATAAACTTCTTTTTCTAAAGACTCAAGATTATGACAAATCGAGTAGTTAAACTTACGTCATGTCAGTCATTAAAATACCGCACCAAAACACACGTCTAAGCTGCGGACAATTATTCACTCTTCTATATGTTTTGTTGAAATTACAGTAGTGCCATATTTAAGATACAAATAAAAAAATAGCTTCCATACAACAACATTATCTGAATCCATCTTATTTTTTGACTTTGGGCAAAGTTTTGCAATCAAGAGAAAGCTAGTGCAGTGACCATCATAGTGATTCAATATCGTTGGTTTACTTACATGAATTTGTAATAGAATAAAGTTGACAAAAAAAACAAAAAGCTTCAGGGTAAATTCATTTTTAGAAATAATAGTTTTCGCCACGACAATTGCGTTTTTAATTTAAATAAAATTGAAACTTTTTTGATACAAAAACGATACAATTTTAAAACTTTATTCAATTAAATCTTAATTACTAAAATGAAAAAAATTATCTTTTAACTACATAAAGTAGTTTATACTAAAACAATTCAATTTTTTATTAGAACTAAAACTCTTTTAAAATATTTTCAGATGTTGCAAACCGAGAAATGCTGCGACAAACGAGCGCATCGACATCTTTTTCTCCCAGGATATGGCTTCGACATTCATTAGAAACAACTAAGTCGTACTTGTCCAGCCCCCGAGTGACATATTTAAACCACAACGTTAGTTGAAGCAATTTTCATATTTTTTAAATAAATATCTTGGCTTAGTAAAGAGTAAAAATTATAGCAGTAACTACGTATGAAAAAGTTAAATAAAAAAGGAAAAAAAATTATTGATGCTTCACGAATTAGATTTTTCTACTGGCAACGATTGTGATCATGAGTATCTCCCTAGTAACCATGAACATTTATCGATACAAGTTCACGTTGGTGTTGCACATCTACTGGATGCTTTGGTACATGCTGGGAAGCGCTGCTGAAAACATAAGAAACGTGAGGATTGGTTTTTGTTTAAAAATAGTTTTCTATGAATATTACAGCACCCTCTCCCGACCTATGCCCGGATTTGATGATTATTTTGAAATGGGTTTAAAATAAATTACTTACCATGGAGTACAATAATCTAAAATAATCCAAAAATGTTTTTACATGTTTTTATAAACTTTTACTTGGTTTTTAGATGTTTTTATATGTTTACATGTAAAAATGTTTTTTACAATAGTATTATTCGTTTTTCACCTGAGTAACTAGTTTTAAGAAAAATTTGGAAACATCTTGTGGGGTTTTGATAAATTTGTTTGATAGTTTTGTAATCACTAAATTGAATAAATGTTTCAAGTGCACAAAACTGAAAATTGAATTTAAGATATATTGAAACAGTGTTTAGTTTGATATAGAGTATATAAAAATTTTTACACTGGACTCTTTAAATATTTTACATATTGCTGATAAAATTTTGATAACTCATTTAAATAATATTGCTTGATCTAAGTTTTGTTAAAAATTAAAAAATAGTTGCTTAATATATTTTCGTTTAACTAAATAGTGCTAATCGTTAAATTTACGCTTGGCTTTTATTTTAGTTGACTGCAACAAAAGCTGAGAACTGGACAAGAAAGCTATGTTTGTGGTTCAGTTCAATTTGGAACGTAACTGATGTTTTAATGGAACTATTCTATATTGCAGGTTTACTTTGGTGTTATTTTTAATGTAAGGCCTTCACAAATAGGCTATGCAGCAAAGTACGATTACTGTACCAAACGCGCTATCTGTAGGCTTTCAAGACGAGTTTTGCAAATTGAAAGTTTTTGCATTCCGTATTTTTCCGCAGATAATCCGCGTTTTTTGACTTAGATACGGTGTCACACTTCATTCATAATTTTAATCATAACGATGTAGTGTATCCCCGTTAAAAGCAATTCGTAGTTTTATTATAAGAAAATAATTGCGGCTCTTTGAGCGCTGTTTGCGATATACGTCGAATTTGTTCTATGGCTCGATACATGTATCTTTTTTTCTTTTTTCTCTTTGTATTGACGTAATATGTTTTTGACTAACGTCATTGTACTGGAAGGTTGGCGTATATGCCACTTGATTCGCGTAACTATCTCTCCAGGGGTTTCTGGCTGAATCTCGAAATTACGAGAAAGTTTACGTCACGTGATTTTGTTTTCTATATAAAGCCGATGCGTAGCGAGAAATTATTATTATCGTTGTGAGGTAATTTGAAGTAACTCGAGTGGAGGCTCGAGCGAAGGTGATTTGTTTGGCCACAGGAGGTGGACCGTTAGATTTTATGTCGGTGGACAATTGTTGAAATTATTTTGTGCCAGTGGTTGGCAGTTTTGTTCTACAGAGGTAGAATTATCTGTGTTGATTGAGTCGAGTTATAGTGTTAATTTCGCTTTGCAGTTTGGCAAAGCGTGGAATAGAAGTTTCGTCGGACGTGATATTTTCGTAATACATTTGTTTTTATTAGAGACAAGGGTCTCTGTTTGTTGTAAAAAAAAGAATCTTCAACGAAATCAATCCGAGCTTTCGCTAACCAACTGTATAAACTGTCAGGCTCATAGCAAGAATACCTCTTGAGCCGGAATAAAATAAAATTTAGACACAGCTTTGTTTCAGCGCAGGTATTCGGGTTACCTAGCTCAACTGGTCCTTTGGGATTCCCGAACAAAGTTTGTGACATACGGATTTTAAATTCCTGGCGCGGATAATCCGCGGGTGCAATAAGTTTAAAGTTAGTTTTTGTGGAAATTGTAAAGATATGAAGAAGTCTTTTCACGAGTGAGCAAAACTATGATGTTAAAACTGCATTAAAACGTTTTTAAACGCGAAGCTGAAACTATTGATTTTTGTCTGTAGTAACAAAATGATATGATTTTTTAGCCATAGATATACAATGCTGGCAAAAAGTTTAGAAATTTTTTAAAAAAACATTAAAAACAAAAAAATATTGTTTTATTTCATATTTGAGTTGCAAAAACTTTGACAAAACTTATAATACGTATGGAAGCTTTTAAATGCATCAAACGGTGTCATTAACGTTAATATTTAGTGTGGTAGCCTTTGTTTTTGATGACATTTTGGATACGGTGAGGCATAAAATATGAGAGGGTTTTTCAGAAATTCGGTTTGATTCCTTTACACCAAACTTCTTTAATAATCTTTTTCAGTTCTGTCAAGCTTCCTGGATTAGATTGAAAAACTTTTTTTTAACCAAGGTCCACATATTTTCTATAGGGTTTAAGTTGGGAGAATTTCCTGGCCATTGCAGCACTTTGACATTTTTGGCTTGCAGCCACTTGGTGACGGCTTTGGCTTTATGGCAGGGTGCAGAGTCTTGTTAGAATGTCATAAAATCATGGATCTTCATAAACGGTAACAAATGACTATCCAAAAAATCGATATAGTGTGTGGCATTTATTGCTTGGCTTTTAGGCAGGAAATAGAGACCACCTCAACCCTGACCGAAAAAGCACCCTTAAACCATAACAGAAGGAGGGTGCTTGACAGTGGCTTAAACGTAACGTGGATTCTCTGGTGATGAGCCAATTGGTCTTTGTACATAGGAACTGTAGCTGCCAAACTGTAAAAAAGTAGATTCATCCAAAAACATGACTTTCTGCCAGTCTTCACTGGTCCAACCTTTGTACTGATTGCAGAATTCTTGGCCATTTTTGGCCTTTGTTTGGCTATTTTTTGAGTAAGAAACGGTTTCTTTAAAGGTTTTTGGGAAGGAAGCTTCAGATCTTTGTTTACACAGTGGTGAATCGTTCTTACAGACCCTCAGCTAGTTCAGGAACTAATCTTTTTATATCTGTCGATGTCAAAAAAGAGTTTGCTTCCAAAACCCTCCGGATTTTTTGGTCCGTCCTTGGTGTCGTTTTGCAAGGCCGATCATTCCTTTTCATCAGGAGACAAAGTAACATTTTCCTTATTCCACTTTAGTATTCGACTTACAAAAGCTTTAGAAAGTCCCAACCTGCTTGCAATTTGTTTGTTTTTGTATCCTTCTTCTTTGAGCAGAATTATATTGCTTTTAGAAGTTTGAGAAATTTGCGCCAACTTTTCCATTTTAGCAGCAAAAAATTTTATAACTAACCTAATGTTTTAATAATTACGGATAAACATCAAAATTAACTCAACAGAACCTGTAAAAAACCGCAAGAATACTTTAGGCTAACTTAGGATAAACAAGTTAACACGTTTTGAGCATATAAAAATGAATTATTGAATGAAAAATCGAAAAACAAAAAAATTTCTAAACTTTTTGCCTACACTATACATCATGTGGTATAATAAAATACAATTATTTATTTTTTAAAAGTTATTGTAATCACAATTTTTCCGTGAGTGGATCAGTAGATTTAAAAAGAAAGAAAAAAAAAAAAAATACAACTTTATTCAGTTGCCTCTTATCCGGAAATTAGGATCAATAATTACTTTTTCAATCTGTTGATCAGTTAAAGAGCAACTATGATGCTTAAATTAGTACTAGTAATCATTATCGTTTCCCCTTTGCTCTTTTTCTTCATTTTCGGGAGATGGACGGGAGCTAGATGGTCCACTAAATACCCAGACATGTTTCCATTAGCCAGGTCACCAGGGTCATGTTGACATCTGAGAAAGCAAGGGTTTCATTTGAATAGTTATAGATAGGGCAATATGTTATTACGTGCTCAGCTGTCTGCTCCTTTTGCGCCACACTCACAGGAGCCATACCCCATTTGTGCTTTTCTGAGCGGAATAGAATAACGCCAGTTCGAAGGCAGTTAAGTTTGACCCATGCAGGTTTGGGAAATGTAATTCCCGGTGGGGTTGGGGTAATATCTTTAATAAATGTATGGATTCGAGACGCGTTTTCTCGCCACTCCATACTTGTTTCATGTAGGAGCTCTTCTGGATCCTGAGTGCGGCGAGCTAGAGACAGCAAGGATTTTTGGCAGGAAAGCTCAGTTGGTTGGATGCCTGCTATGATAAAATAGTTGTCCGTTGATGTGGGATGCAGGCATCCGGTGACTATGCGCGCGGCTTTCCAGGATTCCATAGTCTGTTCATGCACGAGATGAAAACAACAAGCTATAGCGAAAGAAACGAAACTGCCATGTGGTTTTGCTTGCGAAAAATACTATTGTAGTCTGCACAACATTAAAAACCAAGCTTTTTTTTACAACTTAGCACGAAATCTAGATAATATGAACGAACATGCTTATTTATTTGAAAACAGTTTTGATGTAATAAAATTCAATGCGGCATTTTAACATTGCTTGTTTTTGTGTGGCCTGTCTATTCGTGGAAAAATTTCTGAAAGACGTTTTATTTTATTTTCCAATTCAGGACGAATTCTTTGAGTAGTTTTGATAAAAAGCCTTGTTGTGAAACTGAACTGGGTGTTTTAATTGAGTACTGTTTGAGAGTGATAAAGCAGCTATTTTTAATTTCTATATTTATCTTCTTAAATTACAGGAAAGCATCGTAGACACTGTACTAAGGGCAACTGTGAAGTGATTAATTCAATCTGCGATATTGTTTTCCGGTCGAAATTTTATATTGTAGTTTTTAATTTTTATTAGAGATATGAATGAAATTTTAGAGCTGCTTGCTAGGACCCCCAAGAAAAGGAAGCGCCATCAAGCATCTTTCCTGAAAGCATAACAGAACGGCGTGAATAGGTTTTGAACAGTGACCGTCTCGATGAGGTTCGCCATTAAATCATAGCGCTTTCAACCGATTGACCATGCTGCCGACTCTTTTCTTGATAACTTTCTTTCCAATCACGATTTCGGCAATTTTTTTCAGACACGGCTTTTTCAGCTTCTTTTGAGGTTTGTTATCTTCCGCTATAGCAAGAGATGAAAATTACAAAAATTTTGCATTGGTTTCATTTAAACTTCTATCAGAAATTTAGGAGATTCATTAATTTCAGAGTACTTTTCGAGAAACGTCTGTGTTTTTAAAAATGTTTGGTCTTTTTGCGAGTATTTTGAGTAATGAGAAATGCAATTGTAATTTTGAGAGCTTTGAGCTTTGAAAGATAAGCAATTAGAGAGAACTCAGAAACAATGACACATTGAGGCTTTTCTTCTCTAAAACTATTTAAAAATGTATGCCCCATACCGGTACTAATATAGCCTTTGAGTCATTTTACTTCTGCTTCTTCTTGCAGCACATTCTTTTATTAAATAAGATGCCCAGATGTGTTTATTAAAAGTTTTCTTCACTCTTTCATATTCAATTAACAGTGCAAATTAATATAGACGATGTTAGCTTACTTCAGTCTCTACAGTTTATTTGAACTATAGCAATAAGAGCTACTTTCACTTTCTGTGTTATAATCTTTCCTGCTGTAATTGTGACAATTTTAATCAGTTGTTAAAATCTTTTAGAATGAGGCTCCATCTGCTAAAAATTACGCTTTCCCAAACCATAAATTGACGCACAAACACTAGTTTTTCATATTTTGCTTTTACCAAGTATACCTATCCGTTTTAACGAAATATAAAGTAAATTCCGTTAGCTTTCGCTCAACTTACAGCTTCAGGACACCGAGCACACTTAACATGTGTTATTTATTTCAGCAAAAAATTGTAAAACTTAGTTTAAGATTAAAATGACGTAGCAATACTGTTTTTGAAATCTTTCTTCCTATCTAATTTATTGCACGGTATACTCTGCTCAAACTGTTATTATTTTATTGCAAGCGTAGATTACTAAACTTTTCCAAGAGGTATTACGTATGCTCTTCAATAATATTTGAAATTTTGTTTTCTTTTCCAGTGGAGACCACATAAACGTAACAATATTAACTGGTTTTATTAAAGGGGTTCACAAGTTTCAGCTAAATCATGAAAAGGGTCCATGACACTAAAAAGGTTGGGAACCACTGGACTTATCAATAAGGCGAGTATGATCCCAGCGAGACACCAAACAAGTGCAAAGTGCTCAGCCGTAAAAGGGACCAAGACGAGCGTGGCTATACGAAGTATTGTACCATCCACACCCCAGCTTGTCCAGTCAATCGCCCCAAAAAACCCAACGCGAGATGATAACTTTTTGCGCAATGACTCTAAGTGTCGGCAAAACTTTAGTGTTTGATCCAGGTTTATGCCAAGATTTATGGGTTCAGTACAAAAAACGGTAGGTATTGTCCGTTGAGCAAGATGATTACAATAATTATCTTAATATAGATAATTATTGTATTTATTGTATTGTAGATAGATAATTATTGTAGCTCTTTTAACGCATAGCTCTTTTTTTGCCAGCTATTTTATGGCACTAACTCTTTTTTGGTACTAGCTCTTTTATGTCAAGTCCTTTTATGGCTAGCTATTTTGTGGCACTAGCTGTTTTGTAGCTAGCTCTTTTAAATGGACACCCCGGAAGAAGACGGAGTAACTTGCAGGTAAGGCCACAGTATCATACAGTATCGTAGGCTGCTGTGAGATTGACAAACAATCTCACAACTGGTGTTCTTTTTGGCCAAAACGCTGTTCTTAATTTTTTGAGTTGCAAGAGTGAATTGATCTACAGTTGAACTTCTGCACTGAAAGCCAGCTTTCTCTTTTGGTGGAAATAGGAATAGGCTGACTCACGGTTATTTGTTTTATAATCCACATTTTTAACCAATATCGAGGCAATCAAATTGGTGGTAATAGGGCAGAGGTGGCGCGTGTTTCTGGTTCTGCCGGACAATTTGTTGATTATATTGCATGACATTCGACTGGAGTGCGTAAAGTCGATGTTATTGACAACCTCGAACAGTTGGCTTGTGAAAGTTTCAACGCTTGTGCCGCTTATTTGGGACTGGAGCCAGATTTTTTGAGGCCATTTGGCCAATTGGCTAATAACGCAGATTCTTCTTCTTATTATTTTATTATATTCCCTTTATAATTTTCTTCCTGACTCGCAGGAAAGTGACATAGGCGCTAATGCATAAGGTAAGCATTTACCCCGACCTACTTATGGAGATGACAATATATTGCTGTCCGCCTGAATTTAATAGAGATATGACTTTAATTTGGAACTGCTTACCAAGAACGGCAAGCAGGGGAAATTGTTGTAAAGTGTCTTCTTCAAGGGCACAACAAAATAGCGCGAGTATGTTTTAAACCGATACCATGTTGACCACCAGTGACGTACCGTGAAGTGCGTGGTTGGTGAGGTGCTAATGTTTTAAAGTAATATTAGTTCTAATTTCATTTAATAGCAAAACAGTGCTCTACTTTAAATAATAAAAAAAAGCAATTTGAAGCCTTCTCCCATATTTAGCTAACTCCTTCTGAGTAAAAAAACATTTTTTTATTCTATCTTCCTGTTGACTTGCAAGAAAGTGTTGGAGACGCTGTACATAGAGCAAGCAGTTACCCTGACCTGCTTGCGAAGATGTCAAGATATTGTTGTGCGATTGAAATTTGTTATTTTGATTTTTTAGTTTAATATACATGTAGTTATGATTAAAATTTTGTATTGCTTACCAAGACCACCAAGCAGGGGAAAGTGCCGTAAAATGTTTTACCCAAGGACACAACAAAATGGCGCTAGTGGGTTTTGAACCCAGATCATGTTGATCACAAGCAGGGCGCTTGATCATGACCACTCGACCATGTTGCCGACGAAAAAAATGTTTTTTTATAAAAAACTTGCAAAATTTTTAATTTCCTTTAACATTAGAATTGCGAAATCTACTTTTTTAGACACAAATCAGTTTTTAGGTTTTAAAAGTCTTGAGGAATTTGATTTTGAATGAGAGCCTTCGCTTTCATGTGCTTGTTAAAGCTTTCATGATCGGATCCAGGGGGCGAAAGGACTTAAATCTTTTAATTCTCAGGCAGATAACCTACTTTTTGCACGACCATGACCTCTTTATAGGAGGTCGCCGAAAAAATTTTGATTGTGCGTTGATCCATGACCTCCTAAGGATTCAAAAATTCTTTAGTGTTTCCTGAAAAATTTCTTTCGGTAAAGTGAGCAATAGCATCGTAGTAAAAACAACAAAATTGTACAGAGAGGACAAAAAAGTATTATCTTAAATTGAAAGGCACACTTTTAATTTTCATGCACACTTAATTGGAGACAAATAATATTTTTGAAGTTGGCAAAATATATGCATTGTTAAAAACGTGTAATTAAAGCTGACCCCTAAATTTTTTAAACTTCCTTTGAGAGAGGCGCGCCTTTTGTTAAGAATTACTGACTTAAATTAACTTGAATCTTAGTCCCCGACTGTCGTCTAAAGACACAGCTGGGCATTTTACATTTTCAAACTAAAAGTTGGAAGGGCTATTGTTGTTCACATGACAATTGTTTCATTAGTTTCAATTGTCTTCACAATGGAAGTAAAAATTTTTAAAAAGTTATAGTAAGCATTGACGGCTTGCGCATTAGAGCTGCAGCACCTTAAATCTCTAGAGCAGTTGTAAATAGTATCGGTAAGGCTTAAAAAAATAATTTTGCTGCAGCTTTGCTTATCCAAAGCGCGAGCCGCCACTGAAGGTAAGCTGTAGTTTATAAATTAGTGTTAGTTAGAAGTGTATGTTATGAATATAAAAATGCTATCCAAAATTGAAGTTTAAACACTCAATTATAATTATACCATAATTAAATTGAAAGCTTAATGTTGAAAATTTTTTTAGCTTAGATACAAAATCATTTTCCTTTACTAAAACTTAAAATATATTTATTGCTTTGCAATTGCACAATGCGTCTATTCCGACTTACTGAGAACAAATTGTTTTATATTGTTTTAGCGAATGTCGAAAGTAAGAAAAACTTTTTTCTCTACGAGAGTTCACAGTTGCGGCACGCCTCAAATCTCTTTCATTTTATTAGATATTTTCCCAAAAGAGTAAAAAGCGCTATATTATTTTATTATTGTTTCTTTTTTTATCTTAAGGGAGGCAATCTTGAAGCTGCCTTACTACGTGTATTAACAATTTTGTTGATACGAACGCTTGACAAAATGATTAAAGCGCTGAAAATACCGCAATTAAATGTTCAAAAATTAAGATTAAAAAGCAAAAATAATACAATTAAACTACTAGAACGAAAGTATAATTTTCACTAATTTTTTTTCAACAAAAAGCAAGTTGCATCTATTTTGCAAAGACTATGACTTCAATATTTTATTTCTACTTTATTTGATTTTCACAGGTGATGCACTGCCTCACATGCCTCCTCTAACGGCTCGTCCCTGTTTATCACTATCCCGGCGCTATAACCACTCTCTTCTCTTCCGGAGACAAGAGTTTATTCTTTTACCACCCCAGAAACACTTTGAGTTTATCATCATTTGCCTGGTTATTAATCAGTTACTGAGACTCACCATGTGAAGCCTGATGATATGAGCTGCTTTGTTAATTGTATCACAAAAAATTATGGCGGCGTTTTTGTCGCAGATTTACTCTAAGAAGAATAATGGTTATGATTTCAAAGTTAAAGACGTATTTTATGCAGAGATAAAAGTTTTTACCATAATTTTATGTCTGAAAACGGACTATCTGTGGAAAAATACAGTATGCATGGAGGCAAACATTCAGTTTGAGCAGTGAGCATAAATTCTTCTGATCAGAAATCGCTTGCGTTTCAACTGAGTTGTACATAGGCTAATTCCAATATTATAATGTACAAAGCTAAATGGGTGTTTCTTCCAGGATTATTACTGTTTATCACAGCTCGAGATGTGTCGTGGTGGTACCCGTCAAAAATACTGTTTTCTTTTTCGTTGATTCTGCTCTACGTAAAGATGTTGCACGCGTATACAGTCCACAAACTTCTCGGCCCTTTTCTGCAAATATTAAACAGGATGGTGAGCTACAAAAAAATAACATTTATATAAATAACACTGCAGTGTACAAATTGAACTACAACAATTTAATAGTATATTTTTAGCTTTAAGTTCAGTTTATAATATTTTCTTTTAAAAATAAATAGCAATTGCAATAACAATAGCAATGTTTTTCTTTTGTTTTTTTTCTAACTCAGGAAATTGTTTAGATGCAAGATGTCGCCATATTTTTTTCTCTCATGACCTTGCTGTTTTGGGCTTACGGAATTATTTTTCATTCCGCCGAAATATATCCGATGCCTAAAAGGTTTTTATTTGATAAAGTTTGTAACTGATTGCCTATCATGAACAATCAGAGACTCCTCTGAAAGTTTGTAGTTAAACCAGGTTGATATAAAAAAACTACTTTACAAATAATAATGACTTGTGAAATTTGTTAAACAATTTTTTACTTTGCAGTGATACAAATATGTCGCAAAATATCTGGGGGAAAGGAAATGTCGCTGACATAACCTTAGGGATTATCAACTATGTCGCAAGAAGACCATTTTGGCAATTATTTGGGAATTTGTATGGTGAAGCAACAGAAAGAATAACAAGTGAGTATTAAAATTGATGATTACTTTTGTAAGCTATTTGTGAGCAGACAGCAGTAAAGAACGCCATCTGCAGCATTGTTTATCATGCACACCAAACTCAAATTGATCTGCACACCGAATCCAAGCTCATCATGCGGGCCGAACCTGAGCTTATCATGCACACCAAACTTAAGTTCATCATGCGGGCCGAACCCAAGCTCCTCATACGCACCGAACCTGAGCTTACCATGCACACCGAACCCAAGCTTATCATGGGCATCGAACCCAAGCTCATCGTGCTTACCGAACCTAAGCTTACCATGCACACCTAACCCAAGCTCATCATGCGGGCCGAACCCAAGCTCCTCATACGCACCAAACCTGAGCTTACCATGCACACCGAACCCAAGCTTATCATGGGCATCGAACCCAAGCTCATCGTGCTTACCGAACCTGAGCTTACCATTTGACCAGGTTCTGACCAGCTCTGCAAACATACAGCAAATAGACTCTCCCCGATGGGAGTTCAAAACTCGAAAGGCACAATGCCGCAGATGGCACTTTTTCCTGCTGCTTGCCCACAACGCGTATAAATAACAGCAAAATATTAAAAAAAAATCTTAAAAAATTTTCATCTTCAAACTAACAATTTAAGTAAAACTTAGTAAATATATAACAATTTCAGCCACTTAATCAGTGGTTGTAATAGCAATATTAGTTGAATTTAACAAACAAGCAAAATGAATTTAAAAATTCAAGGTTGCTATTTGGAAAAGAGACAGTATTTCAATTAGAAATTTTTGTAGATTTACTATTGTAGTAGAAGTCTAACAATGACGCAGCAGAACAGATCAATTTGGTTGTTATAAAATATAGATGGACGAATAACCTTGTCGATATTTTTTATACTATTTTATGTAAAGTCACACGATATGTACAGTATTTTAGACTCACATAAACTGATTTGGTACATTTTTAAGCGCATTCGATGTAGCTGAACCATCTGCGCTTTGCAGTAAAAAGTTCAACTAAAACAAACCATGTTCATTCATCATAACATTCGTGGATTTCTTCAATGTTAATTATTGCAGATTATGTTTAGATTTCAATAGTACTTACGAAAACCAGGTAAAGTAAAAAAATGAAACTTTTTTAAAGGTTTTCATGACTTTTTTTTGGCATCTTTCACTGGTACATATGCGGTGTTGACAACGATCATTCTGCTGAATCTGCTGATCGCAATGTTCAAGTAAGTAAATCAAAAAACCACTTGATATTCTCGGAATGGTTTTATTATTTTTGTTTTGGTTACAGTTACACAGTTGAAGCTGTTAAATTGCACTCCTACCAAGTGTGGGCGTTTCAAAGATACCAGATTATTCAAAATTTTGCCAGCATGCCTTTCCTTGCTCCTCCTTTCAACTTGATTGTCATCTTATTTCAAATGATCAGCAACAACATCTCAAAAAATCAGCACAAAAATCCATTTAGTAAGATAAAGTTTATTTTGATTAGCTAATTAAACGTTTAAAATGAATTAAATATTGCAGTATTTATGTTAAAACAAGCACTGCTGAGATGAGCAATTAAGTAAGCTACATCAATGGCACTGTACAATCTAAACCTGATATGGAATAACATTCAAAGGTAACTTCTCTAAGTCCCACAACTTTTGGCGCACTGATAAGAACGCCTTAATCCACCCGACGACTAAGAAAAAATTAAAAAAAAACAAACGCAGCAATTTACCCAAAGAAAAACAAGAAAGAAAGGAAACCAAAAATGTAACCAAAGTATAGCTCATAAGATTTAACGTTGGCGTATAATCAACAAATAAAGCGATTTAGTAGGATTAGCAGAATCGGCGAAATTTAGCGAGTGGGCAATTTAAAATGCATTTGGTACAGTACTGAAAAACAAATAATGCCGAAACTGAAATAACGATTAAATTTTTCAAAATAAATTCTTTCTACCATCAAAAGATTGCTATAATTGAATTTGGAAAATAATCCAGAGCGTCAGGAGGTAGATAAAGCTGTGCTCATTATGAATTTTCAAAACTAAGACTGACCATGTGAGGTCACAATTGAACGAAAGAAGGAAGAAAAGCAAATGATGCAAATAAAGCAATATGAAGAAAGCATTATGAAGAAGGTAGAAAATGAATAGATGCAAATAGAGAGCCACAACTTTACTCGGAAATCCAAAAGGACCAGTTGAGCTAGGTAACCCAAATACCTGCGCTGAAGTAAAGCTGTGTTTATTTTTATTTTTGCCGGCTTTAAACTAGTTTGCTGCAAGGCTGAAGTTTTAAATAAAGTTGATTTTGGCTGAAGTACGATGGATTCTCTGAAAAAATTCTTTCAACAAATTACAAGAAACCATAGTTTCTAACTATCAGATATAAAGAATATATGTTTACAAAATCAAACAAACTTGATCAACTATTATAAGACTTGACTCTCAAGCTTCACAAAACTTTAAAGCAATTCACTGCGCCTTCACATAAAATACAAAAGTGAATAAAGAAATAAAAGAAACTGAGAATTTAGGGTTGATTGGTGTTCTGTTCTTAAAAATCGCCTTATTATGTATATTTACAATATCCTAAACAATCTCTTTAATTTCGCTTTGGTCCGGCTCAAATAGCCGAAGAAATAACGTTTTTATAAACATTTTAAATATTTTACATTTATTTACAAGAAAATGGCAACACTGCTTAATTTCGTAATTTTTAAAGAAAAATCCAAAATATTTGCTTGACTTGTTAGCCATTGTGACATGTGTGACGTAATAATGGTTATTTGTGATTGGCTTCATTTTAGTAAATTTCAGAACATTTGAGCAATCTTTGACCGATTGATATAAATAAGGCTCGCTCGGAAGCGTGATTATTATTCATTTTAGTAATTCGGTATTGGAAATTTGTTAGCTGTGTCAATTCATAGTTTTTGAACGCAAGTCTCTGGTTGCTTACGTTATTATTGAAGAATTAAGCTAGTGAGCTTAACCTGCTGTTAATTTTATACTATTGTGGGCCCCTAAGTGGATTGGGGCATATTTTTTAATAAAAAAGGTATTGTGGTATGTGAGCTGTGGTTTAGCTAGACTATATTTTTGCTGTTACTGGTTCCTAGGACAGGCCAGTAAGAAGATTTAAGAATTTTATCTTGCGGTAGGCAGCCAAGATTGTGTTGTCAGTGAGAGCCTTCTTAGCAGGCACCGAAAAATTAGAAGATTAAACAACTTACCGAATTAATGAATCAATTTCTACAAAATTTTCAAAAAACTAAATTCTGTGGAAGTAACAATTTGTTTTTTAACTTTTCTCCTTCTTGCGCTTTGCAATTACCTGATCGAAACGCGAAACCTTATGGATTGCAATGCATTGATTATTTTCGGGGTACAGGGCATTTTGGTATTCATTCTTGAAATGAAGTAAAAATAAAATCCCGATTCACACACTTAAGCAGTAGCAAATAAAACCAAAACTTGCAATGCTCTTTTTCCAAGAGTTGGATACCCAGTTTGAAGGCTGCACTAAAAAGTTTCAAATGACGGGACTCATTTAACAGTTTCTTTGATTGGCATGTTTGCATCTTTATCAAATAATCCTTATCTTCATCCTCATATTCCATTTTTTCCAATTTGAAGGCAAAGGAACTGACGATTCAAGTTTTTGGTCCTTCCAGATCTTCTTAGGAGAAATATCTGTCAAATGATTCTTTCAGCTCTCCCACGTTCTAACTGATATCTGCCTTCAGTGTTTTTTTTAAGGTTTGGCTTAAGGAACCTCTAAGCAATTTTGAAAAACCGCTAATTTTTTTCCTATTGTTCCTGAGCATACTTAGCTTTGTTTACACTATTGTAGAAGCAGATTTTGAGAGACCGCTGGACAATTTTGAGAGACCGTTTCGGTTCCTCAAAACGCCTTAAAAAAAACACTGTCTGCCTTGACATTTTGTTTCAAATCCAAGATGCTGTAATTCAGAATGACTTTGTCCAACAAAGGAAAAGTAGGTCGAGGTAAATGCTTACCTTATGTATTAGCGCCTCTGTCGCTTTCCTGCGAGTCCGGAGGAAAAATATAAAGAAAAAAAATTTAAAAAGTTTATTTTTAATTTTCAAAACCTGTTAATTATTAATTTATTGCAACTGGCTGACAAGATATTAGAGTAATTTTGTATTAATAGAAAAGAAAATAATAATCTTTTTAAAAACTAATCAAGAATCGAATTTATTGAATAGTTTTTATTTCTAAAAATCATATTAATAGCAAAATAATATTTCTAAAAATCATATTAATAGCAAAATAACCCAGCCATCGGAGGCACTTTTTTGTGTCTTTTGATGCCGGTCCTGAGCCCGGATAAATGGGAAGGGTTGCGGCAGGAAGGGCATCCGGCATAAAAAATTTTTTTGCCAAAACAGACAAATGCGTAATTATCATCAATCCATACCGAATCGGTCGAGGCCCAGGTTACCAACGACCGCCTCAGGTGTCGCACAGCAGGGCATCTGTGGAAATTATGCTACTGCTAAACATTGTGAAAATAAAAGCAAAAAAAGAGGAGGAAAGCGAGTGAAGAAGCAGCGAGAAGCATGGAAAGGAAGATGCTCACTCATTAGGGTGGGTACTTTAAATATTGGAACGATGACTGGAAGGGGAAGAGAGCTGGCAGATATGATGGAGCGAAGAAATGTAGACATATTGTGTCTACAGGAAACAAGGTGGAAAGGGAGTAAAGCAAGGAACATTGGAGGTGGATACAAAATATTCTACAACGGAGCTGATGGAAGAAAAAATGGGATAGGGATAGTGCTGAGGGAGGAGCTGGCTGAAAGTGTCTTGGAAGTGAAGAGGGTGTCAGACAGACTGATGGCCATGAAGCTGGAGGTAAATGGGTCCATCCTAAATATAGTAAGCGCATATGCTCCACAGGTTAACAACAGCATGGAGGAGAAAAATGATTTTTGGGAAGACCTGGATGGATTGATTGAAAGTATATCAAAAGAAGAGAGGATAGTTCTTGGTGCAGATCTTAATGGACATGTGGACGAAGGAAACATCGGGGATGAGGAAATAATGGGGAGGTACGGTGCTGGAACAAGAAATAAGGAAGGATCAATGGTTGTGGATTTTGGGAAAAGGATGGATTTGGCGATTGTCAATACTTATTTCAAGAAGAAAGATGAACACAGGGTGACATATAAGAGTGGAGGAAAAAGTACCCAAGTAGATTATGTGATGTGCAGAAGGAGAAACTTGAAGGAAATGTATGATTGTAAGGTAATATTGAATGAGTGTATCGCAAAGCAGCACCGTATGGTGGTATGCAAAATGGCTCTTATGGTGAAAAAGAAAAAGGCAGAGAAAGTAAAGTCAAAGATACGATGGTGGAAACTAAAAGAGACAAGCTGTCAAGAAGCATTTAGACAAGAGGTGACCAGGATTTTGGGAGGCAAGGATGGGTTACCTGATGAGTGGGACAAAACGGCAGAAATGCTAAGAAAAACAGCTGAAACTGTACTGGGAGTGACATTCGGAAAACGAAAAGGAGACAGGGAGACTTGGTGGTGGAATGAGGAAGTTCAAAAAAGCATAAAAGAAAAGAAAGAGGCAAAGAAAACATGGGACAAAATAAGAAATGAAAATACTAAAAAGATATACAAAGAAAAGAAGAGTAAGGCAAAGAAGGCAGTTGCAATGGCAAAGGGACGTGCATATGACAATTTGTATGCTAGATTGAAAACAAAAGAAGGTGAAAAAGAGTTGTAAAGATTGGCTAGGCAGAGAGACAGAGCAGGGAAAGATGTACAGCATATGAGGGTTATAAAGGATGAAAATGGTAATGTGATGGTAAATTCGGAAGCAGTGTTAAAGAGATGGAAGGAGTACTTTGAGAAACTGATGAATGAGGAAAATAACAGAGACCCTAGGACAGAGGAAACAGAAGTGGTTAACGAAGAGGTAAATTGTGTCAGTAGAGAAGAAGTAAAAAATGCACTAAGAAGGATGAAAAAAGGTAAAGCAGTTGGGCCAGATGAGTTGCCAGTAGAAGTTTGGAAGTGCATGGGAGAGATGGGGATAAAGTTTTTGACCAGACTGTTCAACAGACTATTATGGGTGAACGGATGCCAGAAGAATGGAGAAGGAGTGTGCTTATCCCAATCTATAAAAACAAAGGGGACGCACAGTGCTGTGGAAACTACAGAGGAATAAAGCTAATGAGCCACACAATGAAGGTATGGGAAAGAATTATTGAAGCAAGGTTAAGAGATAGAGTGGAGATCAGCAAACAGCAATATGGATTTATGCCAGGAAAGGGAACCACCGATGCCATGTTTGCTCTAAAAATGTTAATGGAAAAGTACAGGGAAGGTCAAAGAGAGCTACATTGTGTATTCGTAGACCTAGAGAAAGCTAACGACAGGGTTCCGCGGGAAGAGCTGTGGTACTGTATGAGAAAATCTGGAATAGTGGAAAAGTATGTACAACTAGTACAGGATATGTATGAGGAAAGCGAAACAGTAGTGAGGTATGCAGTAGGAACTACAGAAAGTTTCAAGGTTAAGGTTGGACTGCACCAGGGATCAGCATTAAGTCCATTCCTGTTTGCAGTGATAATGGACAGGCTAACGGATGAAGTAAGGAGAGAACCACCATGGACGATGCTGTTTTCTGATGATATTGTGATTTGTGAAGAGACCAGGGAAGAAGTGGAGCGGAGACTGGAATCCTGGAAGTATGCATTGGAAAGAAGAGGGATGAAAGTAAGTAGGTCAAAGACCGAATATCTTTGCATAAATGGAGGAAATGATGATGAAACAGTAAAGATGGAGGATGCAAAAGTGCCAAGAGTAAAAGAATTTAAGCATTTGGGATCAACGGTGCAAGAAAGTGGTGGTTGTGAGAGGGAGGTAAAGAAGAGAGTACAGGCAGGATGGAACGGATGGAGAAGAGTATCAGGAGTAATCTGCGACAGGAGGTTACCAGCTAGAGTAAAAGGAAAAGTGTACAGTTCAATGGTAAGATCAGCAATGGTGTATGGACTTGAGACAGTGGCAGTCACAAAAAAACAAGTAGAAGAGATGGAAGTTGCAGAGATGAAAATGTTGAGGTTTGCTATGGGAGTGACGAGAAAAGACAAGATTAGAAACGAGAACATCAGGAGTACTGTTAAGGTTGAACAGTTAGGAATGAAGATGAGGGAGGGCAGGCTGAGGTGGTATGGACATGTCATGAGGAGAGACCAAGAGTATGTAGGAAGAAAAATGATGTAAATGGAGTTACCGGGAAAGAGGAGAAGAGGGAGACCAAAGAGAAGATTTTTAGATGCAGTAAAGGAAGATATGCAGGAAGTTGGTGTGAAGGAAACGGATGTTGAAGACAGAAAGATGTGGAGAATGATGATACGCTGTGGCCACCCCTGACTGAAGGGAAAGGCTGAAAGGAGAAGAAGAACATATTAATAGCAAAATAACATTAATCATTTTAGCAACTAAAGTTTTGAAATTTTCTTTTCCAGGTTTTTTGAAGAGTTTATTTCAAATTTTTGCGAAACTTTTGTTGAAATTAAATTTGAATCAGGGTTTGGACTCGTCAAAATTTTGAAGCGAGTTTAAGTCTGGAGTCAAGTCCGAGCTAAAACGACGAGTCCGAGTCCTGAGTCCCAAGTGCAAGTCCGGATCCGCATCCCTGTCTAAAACTAAGAATCATCCTTTTGACTTCTATAGAAAAAACCATCCAAGAATTGACATAAGTTGAAAAAAATCTAACTGGCAGTATTTTTGTTCTGTACAAGTATTGAACACTCGATATTACAAAAACGTAACCATCTTGAGCGCACCAAAATAAGAAACAAATATAGGAGTAAAATTCATACTTGTAAAATTCAGAATAGTAAAGAGGAATAATAGGAAGAAAATTATCTTTTAACACCTTTAATCTTTTTTTAAGGTCTAGCAACTTTTTTTTAATAAGTAATGATAATAAAAATCTGCAAAACCTTCCAATTGTTGATGTTGCATGAAATCTAGACATCAGAGTCGGCGAACTCGCTGCTTGTTTTGGCGAGTTCGATTCCAGCTATATTGCACCGGATTAACGGGTCCTGACTCGGAGTCTGAGTTCGAGTCCGTATCCCTGGTTTGAATTTTGCAATTTAATTTTGATCATGTGTCACGATTTCAGTTTACTTTTTCAAACGAGAAAAATTTTTGCAAAAGAATCAAATAAAAGTTATTTATTTTACTATTTATTCGTAAAAGCTTTAAAATAAATTAGATCGATGCAAATGCATCAAGATCAGTCTCAATGTTTTAAATTCCGATTAATATTTTTTTAGTTCTTTGAGTAAATCGATATTCTAATTTAAAAGAAAATTAAAGTTGGAGTAAAATTACAAGTCAAATGAAAAAAATACGTTATGATAAAAATGTAAACCTTGAAAATAAAAACAATTTCTTTAATAAAAACACACAGTTATATTGTAACTTGGTTTCTTTTATGCTGTCACTTCTTACGAAATGCTTAACAACAACAAAATCTATTTCAAACGATTTTATAATCGTATATTACGGTTCTAGGTAAATTCCCCCTCGGAAAATTCTTCCACGGAAAGTTCCACCCGGAAAATTCCCCCGCTGTAACTTCTGCATATTCTGCATATGTTGCAATTAATAATCAACCCTAACCCTAACCCCAACCCTTTCAATTATTATGGTTTTTTTCAATCAAATAATTTACTACCATTGGTGGAACTTACAGCGGGGGAATTTTCCGCGGGGATATTTTCCGGTCACCGTATATTACAGAGATGGAAAATTTTTTTATTGTTGGAGGCCAGGTTTTAAAATTTTTGTCAGAGGAGGTCTCATAAGGTGAAATACACAGGAAAATAGGATAATTATTTCTTATCTGTCTCGTATTTCTTGTTTTTGTTGCCAAAATCAGTGATCTCTAAAAAAAGTTTTTCACTTTGAATCTGCCTTAAATTTCATGATTTTCGTCCCTGAAAAGTAGTGATCTTTGAACAATACTTTGAAATTGAATCGAATTTCTAGATTTTTCTTGCTAAAATGTAGTGTTCTCCATTCATCAGCAGTAGTCATTGACAAATAATTCTATTGATATAGAGGCCGCTCAAGAACTTATGGGCCGCAGGTTTCTCATCTTTGGTATGTTACATACTCGTACTTTTTAAACAAAATTTTTTTGTTAAAAGACAAACTAATTAACCGCCGACTTGTCACTCTCAGATTGGTTTTTAGCTTTTTTAGTCTCAACGGAATAGTTTTTCTCAGGTTAAACACAGAACATTCCAGCTAAACCTGCTCCTGAAAATAAAATAGAATGAATGCAAAGCTTCCAATAGGCGCGTCGTTTTAAAAGTACAAGGCGATGCAATATTGTGACGTAAGCTCATTCATTATTAAAAAACAGGCCTGTTAAGTTGACCTTGACTTTATCCAATTTGATTCTAATCGAACAAGAATCACGACTTCTGATTTAATTAATTTCGTATATTAACCAAGGCAGCGATCAAGAATATAGTTAATCAAATAAACCAAGAAAATATAAAAATAATTATTAATTAAAATCAATTCTGGCGTTATCTAAAACATTGAAAAAGGTTAAAAATCGTAGCTAATTTAAATTGTACACTCCGTACTGACAAACAACTAAACCTTATCTACTTAAAAGAAAGCCTTTGAAGCACATGTGCGCGAAACAGACTCCCTGGAGATTTTAGCGTACGAGGTAATTCACGGAACGTTTATGACGAAACACAAAGGCAATAAAAAAGGATTGAGTCAGCCAAATCTTCGCTGTACAATTCTTAGCGATAAATTTATGACGAACATTTAAGCGAACAAAATTTTAGATTATCCAATTCTCACTGCTACAAGGCCATTCAACTGGCAAACCGTAGTGGGATGCGGATCTTTCAAGAATGAAAACCGAACTGAAATAAAAGTTTGTCTTTTATTTTTAATCTTCGCGAGCAGATATCTTAATTTGCATGTGGCCAATTTCTTCAAATGTATTGGCTTTGAATTAAATAATAAACCTTTTTTTCGGGAGAAATTCATTTAATAAACCTTTGAGTCTGCGAGTTAGAAAAATAATAAGCTTATAGTAAAATGAAATTGACATTTATCCCATTTGCTTATCCTGTTCGATTTTGCAGCGCGGCAAATCAGCTCGCAGGAAGCGCAGCTGAGTCGGGACTTCAGTCATGAAGCTCTTCAGATTTTCTTGGAAGCAAAGAAGAAGAGCAGTGAAGTAAATGAAATGAAAGAGATTAAAACCTCGTAAGTTATACTGTAAGATTCTAAAAAATAAGTATCACTTGGGTTATTGGAAACGTGATGAGTATCTTCGAATTTTTTATACTATACTTTTTCATCAAAACCATGCAAGAAAAAAAGTACTAATAGGACAATCAGTCAAGAATTAGCAATAGTAATTTTTGCAAAAAATGTTATGCTACTATTTTACTTATGAGATTATTTGCAATAAGATGTCTAGAAAACACAATACACAATGCACAATGCAATGTGTAATAGTGATTCGGCAAGATGTACTGAGTTAATTATGGATTATCTTTTTATCACCGTTCTAACTTTTAATCAAAAAACATCAGTCAAGAACAATAAAAAATAAAACAACTAAAACAAATTTTTTAGCATACTAATAAGATCTTAAAAAAATACAAGACTTCATCTAAATATCTTTAAATCTGACTACATGGCTGTTCTTTGTAAAAGTACTTTTTGTCACTTTTCACTTTTTGGCAGTCTAAGCAAAAAAATTAGAAAGTCAAATAAAATACTTTTCCCGGATATCGTGATGTTTTTCAAAAGAGGTCAGAGAAATCGCTTAATTGACAGTTGTTCTAATATTACCGCATTTGATAATTTCTACAAATCGGAAGCACGAATAGTTGTAGTATGTTATCATTACTATTAATTAATTTTATTACTGTAAATTTGCTCTCTTATCAAAAGTAAGAAGTGATTTTGTGGAACTTTAAGCTAGATGTAATACTACTAATCAACGTTTGAGTGTTTCTTTAAATTAAACTTTAAATATTTTCAATTTAATTTTAGGTTGGATGAAATAAAAGCTCAAATCAACGTTTTGCTGCAAGAAAAAGATAAAATGATATGAAATTTCTGTAACGAACACTTGTGATTTGCTGTATATTAAAATGAATTTTTTTGAAATATTTTTAGTCAAAGTAAAAAACAAAAACATATACAGAAAACAATTTTACTTAGTTTCAAATCTAGAAAAACGTTTTTAAAAAAGCAATTGCAGTTCTGTAAAATATAAAGATTATAGGTTTTCAAAAAATTTTTAAGATTTATATAACTAAGTTTGATCTGACTAAAAATTAAATGGTCTTCGTTAAATTTTATAAATAAAAAGTTTTTTTATGTGTCACATTTTGAACCTCATAGAAAATGCTTAGAAAAATTTTAATTGTGATTGCAAGTTTTCGCAAAATTTTTGATCAAATTTTTAAAAGCTTTTTATAATTAAATAGCGGAAGAATAATTCACTACCGTTTTTAGCATAGATAGTGTGTTTCAACATAAAACGTAAATTCCCTAAGAAAAAAGCAGTTTCCTCTTTTTGGTTATTCTCATTACTTTATGACATAAGTTGTTGCTGTATATCATAGACTACTTAAGTATAGATGCAATAAATATACATTATTCTTTTTTAGCAACTTTTGTTTTAAAAAAAGAAAAGCACATCAGTCTCCTTCACTTTTAAAACCGTCCGGTCATAACGAGAAATTGAGAAATAAATAATCATCAACGGTGGAAACATTGTGTGTATATAATCAAGCGAATTATACAATATATGCAAAATCATACAAAAATTAACTTTAAGTACGGAAATGATGCATTCGTTTTAAGGTAGGAGGAGCGAGTTGCAAAAAATTTATTTCAGAAAGTATGAAAGGAAGTGAAAAATTGCCAAAGCTATCATTTAGCAACGATATACAGTAGCATAATGTTTAAATTTTAAAAACATATAGTATTATAATTATTTTTAAAATATGAATAATTTATTACTGCTTTGGCGATTTTTTAAAAAAATAATTTTGTTATAATATAATTAAGAAACTTTTCTAGTAAAAAGTTATTAGATTATTAGGAAAAATATTTATCAATATTACGTGCAACTTTTTGCAATTTTTCGCAACTTTTCGCATGGCAAATTTTCACAATAGATCATATATTTTAATTTATTTACTTTGAATAACTATTTATTTATAAAATGAGTAAAACAGAAAATTGTGCACTAAAGTTGACTATTTTTTATCTTTTATTCGGGCACAAGCTTTCTTGGGCTACTGCTCACTTCATCAGGTGCAAACTTGGGCACTGATGACTCCTTGCACCTGATGAAGTGAGCAGTAGCCCACGAAAGCTTGTTCCCAAATAAAAAATAAAAAATAGTCAACTTCAGTGCACAATTTTCTGTTTTACTCATTTTATTTGAAAAGTTGACACGGCTCCCCTAATTCTATTTATTTATAGTTTGATCACAGCAGTGTTTGCTCACGTATTGCGGCTACGTTTGATAATCAATATTTGTGACCCAAGAGAGGGTCAAGCAAGAGTTGATGAAGCAAAAGTTTAGTGAACGACAGTAGGAAAATATGGCATCGCAGCTTCTCACAGTTATTCTCTGACGTAAATAAATTTGATTTAAAATAACCAGAAGACAATTCAATCATAAAAAGTTGCACAGTGAAATCAGCTGTTGTTTGATAAATTGTCGTAAACCTAAACGACCAGTGTACAACTTTGTTTTAACTATAATGTATCACTGTAAAGTCGTAAATTATGCCGGTTATTTGGGGGCGGGTAAAGGTGAGTTTTGGGTTTGAAACGAATTCAGGATAAAGTTTTTTTTCAATTTAAGCATGAATTGGGCCAAATGTATTGTAATTGTTGGCATCGCGTCGAAAGAATAAGAGCGCCGTAATGTGATCGACATGATACCGGTTCAAAACCTACTCGTAACATTCTGTTGTGTTCTGGGGAAAGACACTTTACAGTACTTTTCTCTGCTTGGTGGTCTTGGCAAGCAGTTCTAAGCTCCCGTCACATCTCTTTAAAACTGAAAAAAATATAAAATTTCAACCGGACAGCAATATCTTTGCCTCTTCGGAAACAGGTCGGGGTAATTGTTTCTCCTCCGTATAGCTCCTCCGTTGCTTTCCTCCGAGTCAGGAAGAAATATATGGAGACGACAGAAAACAAAATGAACAATTTTGTTATGCTTTTAGTTTAGGTTTATTCTTTTGATTTAAGTTGGCCTAATTGGCGTATTAAAAATATTTTCTGCTTTGGTCCGGGTAAAAGCATATATTTTCTGGTTTGAAATACGCAAATAGGGCCCAATTACAACGCTGTATTACACTTATGATTGATTAGAGTATTCCTGTAGTTTGATTATTATTTGTGGTGATTTTTGCTGCAAAATTAAAATATTTATTTTTGCTGCAAAATTAAAATATTTTTTAACTGAAATAATAAATAATCAAAATTGAAATTCTAAGATACAAACTGAAAAAACTGAAAATAATACTTATTAGATATCAAAAGCACAATAAATAAATCAAATAATAGCACTCTGACTAGCTAGTAGAAAGATCCAAGTTTAATACCAATAAAAGTCAGAGAAAGCGTAAAACCAGTTTAAACAAAAAAACAATTTTACCGATCCAATTGAAACAAAACTGTCGCGAAAAATAGTTTATAAAATTCCTTGTTTACATTCTAATGGTGTTTATATACGTAAGTGAAACGTGTATGAAATATTACTTATTAACATAAAACAACATGTACTTATTAACATAGAAATATAAAATAATATAAATATAATTCTATGTACTTATTAACATAGAAAATAATAAAAAACTTTATGAAATAGTGATTAACATAAAACAACCCTCATTGCGATATCTCATCATTTCACTTTGTAATAATTTTTTTAAATTGTAAAGAGACTTTATGGACACCCTGTATTTCAGCTAAGTACAGAAAATTTAGCGCTTTGGCAATTCGTTCATTCTATTTGCATTTTGGTTGGACAACCTTCCGCTTTATGCTTTTGTTTTTCCGCGATTTTTTTGTCTTAAATAAGTTTAAATAAAAAGCATTTTTTACTACCTTGCCCCAAAAAACAACATTGGAAACCTGAAAGTGATATAATCGATTTCGTACTTTGAAAAATTACGGCTGGTATATAATGTAATGGAAAACATCAAAATATCCAAAAGTTCGGTGTAAACATAAATTGACAAACAGATAGATAATGTTATGAATTTAACCCAACAAACACAGAAGTTGCTGCGATGTCATTAAGATGGTCGATGTTGGTCCGAACCACGTCATAAAGTAGTCAAAGTTAATGACGCCTTAATAAGATGTCTAAAGAACGTTTGAATAGGGCGTAAAACAGATGATGACGTCATCTAACTACGGCTTACCGTCTTTTAACTAATCTCTTGACCATTGCCGTACCAGACCAAAAATTTAGCGGCCAATAGCGGATATTTTTTTCTAAGATATTTCAACGATTACTTGAATAATGATCTTGCGTCATTCCTCGGGAGATGCCCAAATTTCTCTTAAATTTACTGTGAAAACTTTTCACGATATAGCCTCCTATATCTTGACTAAAATTGTAATCTTTAGCAAAAAAACACAAAAGCTGACTTGTTGCTGCTTGGAAATGTAACAAACGTTAACAAGTACCAATAGAATATTTTTTAGTTACCAGTGAAGCTCAGAAACTTAAAAACTAGTTTTATCTTTCTACGTGCTTATGTTCTACGTAATTCTTGACGTTGCTACGTCATAGAAACGCAAGTTGTAGCCATGGGCTAGAGTGTTATGACAACTGCAAGATTTGAACCATCTTTTTTCATTTATCTTGTTTTTGTTCATTATCGTTTGTACTGCTGCGGTAGAAATTGATTACTTTCGTATACTACCGCATTTTTTCTTTTGCATCATTATTTTTGCCGCGTTTTCAATTTGCCTAAAGCGTTTTGCTTGGACTTTTATACAATTAAAAGATTTGTAGCAAGAGAGATGCCATTACAAGCTTGAGATTTAGCAGTGACTATTTTGTGTTTGAACTATAGAAAAGAAGAACAGAACACGCTAAAGCTATAGCGGCCTTACCTTTCTGAAACATATAAAAATAAAGTAATTAAAAAATCAGCTACGCTACATTGGTGACCCCTTTCGCTACACTATCATCTCATTGATGTAAGCTGTTAGATTTATAACTTAGAAATGTATTAAGTTGTATGATCTCAAATAACTAAAAGATAAAATACAGAATTATTTTTTTAAACTGTTTAATATCAATAATTAGCAAATAGATTGCCCTTCTCTTCTTCGGTTGAGATAATTGAAAAGCAAAATATTATTTTTGTGAGTTAAAATTTACCATATGTTTGTGGAAGTCAAAAAACAGTGTTTCTTAACCTTTAGAAGCTGGAAACTCCTTTTATGATTTTATATAGCCAATGGCCCTCTTTTCGTTCTGTTCTAAGTAAATAAAGATTTGAAAAGTAGTGTATAAACTATTTTTGCACCTTCCCTAAAAATACTTGGCGACCACCATATTGAGAAACGCTATAATAAGAAAAACAGGAATTTGTTGTTGTTTTTATATTAAATGTTTGGGTTCTTGTTCACTATTTATTGTGCTCACTCACTAAGCTTTTAAATTTTGAGGGTGTTCCCAAAGCCTGTGAGGTTAAAACGGCAAAGCACAAACGAAACCCATTTATTTTTCATATAACCATCAACGTCACGCACAACCACTCGATCTCCGATGTCGGCGGAGATTGGTCAAAAAGCATGTACCTTACAGCTTAATCGCTCGTGGACAAACGTGGCAAAGTCATGGTTCCTGCTTATGGAAGACCCAGCTAGTTTTGTAGTACCAACTTCTCTACATCAGTGCAGTGGGTCTCCTGCAGTAGAATGGCAAGTCCCTTAGAGTGCAGAGCAAGGTAATAATGAACGTTCATTTTGATTGCATTGAGGCCTTCGATGTTCAGCTGAAGAATAGTGGGTTTTCGGAACTTGTTGAAAGTGTGCTCGAAAAAGGGCAATTTTATCCAGGCATTGCCTCGTCCTGAAAAGGATGTTTGCCGATTAGCAGACCCATGCTGAACATCGGAGTGGGTGAATATCCTTCCGTTTCGGCAGGTTTGGTTTCGGTCTGTCATGTTTAATACCAAAAACAGACTTACTTACGGCCCAGGCTGCGAGAAAGCACCTGCCATCTGGGCCGCTGTTTATTAAGACGGTGACGGCAGCCTTTTACTTAAATAACTGAGAGGCCAAGCGTGAGCTAAAAGTCTACAACAATGATAGAAATTTACCATTCTGTCCAACCCCTACTTATCTTGGGATGAAGCTGGACAGAACGCTCACGTTTCATCACCATCTAGTGGCATTGCGCAAAAAACTATTCTCGCGCGTCACACAGCTGAGGCGACTCGTGGGCTCGAGATGAGGTGCTGATGCCAAAATACTACGCATTTGCATAGTTACTGGATGCTTGCTTTCCACTCCAATGGACCACTTACCCGTACTTTCAGGCATCCAGCCAGCTGAGCTTCGCCAACTGGGAGCGACACTTTTCTTGGCCCACCGTAGATCTCTAGATCCTGATCATATTTTGTATTGTCCTTTAAGTGGGTCCTTAGATGCTCGCCAAGAGAGACTAAGATCTAGACGCCCATTTGTGCCAGCTGCGCGGAATCTTTTGGACAACCTTGCCGGACTTGGAATCTGCGCTTCTGAGTGGACAAATAATAAATAGAATGCGGAGTACTGTGAAACGTTTTCCAGGTTCCGTGTTTTTGTGCCCAGGACCGGTGCCAGGCCAGTTGGAATGGGCTTGTCCCGAGCAGCTTGGGTTAAGCTCAACCGGTTGAGGACTGGTGTTGGGCGATTCCATTTGTCCATGCACAAGTGGGGTCTCGCTCCTTCACCGAATTGCGAGTGCGGCTTCATTAAACAAACCGCAGACCACGTTCTAATAACGTGACCCATACATCCAGCACCTCATGGAGCACGAGGTCTGACGGTTTTGGATGACGAAACCCGATGCTGGCTTAACAACATCATTGCAGCATCTGATCCAGGCAGTACAGCAGCTTGGGGTTGTAAAAAGATGAGCCGTCTTGTTTGTGTCTGACGTGAAGTAGATGCGCTTTTAAACAACAATGACAACGACAATTTTTCATATCATAAAATTATAAATAAATACAAACAAAAGTAGAATCAATATTTTTATTGCTTGAATATAGCTAAAATAATTTTTATAAACAAAAACAAATAAATCTTAAATTGGAATTGAAAAAAACTAGAATTGCTTTATGTTAAATAATTTTTCTAGATTAAGCTGGCTTCCTCAAGTTTTAATTACAAAACTTATCTTTAATGTCATTTTTTTTGTTTAAGTGTTTATGTACTACTCAGTGAAATCTAAAAATTAAATTATGAATATTTAAGCATATGACAGTTCAATGTGGATTGTTTAATCTTATCAATGTTTTCTTTTTGGAACAACTAAAATATTTTTATTAAACTGTTTCCAAATTTTCTAGACATAATTTTTCATAATTATAAAACATGCCTTGACTATTTTTATTGATATGAGATATTAAACTTTAGTTAAGCTATTTTTGAATAAAGGCGCGTTTACAGCCGTTTATAGTACTTTTTTTTAGAGGGATCTTTGTTTTATTAACGCTCAAATACACTTATTTTGTCATGAAAAAATAAGTGGATTAGAGCGTCAATAAAACAAACAAAGATAACGCTGAAAAAAATTGTACTGTAAACGGCTGTAAATGCGCCTTAAGAATATCGTGCAGCTAAATAAAAAAAATTGTTTTTTTGTTCAGGTGATTCAGTCAAAACTGAGACTAAAAAATTTTTGCTTCAAGACAATTTATAGGTTTGATGATCAGAATTGCATATTTCATAGTGCATTGCAAGACTGCTTAACACGTGACCAGTGGGCGGCATGTGGCCTGCAAATCCTTTTGATGCCGTCCACCAAAAATTTTTTAATCAGATGCAGAGTTATTTCAGTGCCTATAAACCAATAGTGACTAACCTATTGGTTCTTGCAGGCGCTTTGTTGGTTTCAGCTGAGTAAGCAGGCCGCATAAGTTTTTACTCATACTATAAAACCTTTTTTTATAGTTTGGTTACGTTAAAAGCATGTTGCATGGTCAAACTCGAAGAACTCAAAAAATAAAAATTGCTGAACTCGAAACTTGAGCTCAAACTCCAACATGCGAATTCATTAATTAAAGAATTAGGAAAATGAAATAAATAATATTTTGGATTTTCCTTTTGATATTAAATAGATAAATTTCAAATACTACCAAGTTGTGCATTTACTTTCGGGTGGTCAACTAAGTTGTCAATTTTATTAGTTCTCTTTTTAATTGGAACTCATTAAATGATTTTGCTTTGTTTTGTAATGACAGCCAGTTTTATTTTTTGTTTTATTTATCTTTTTGTGGTAGATTTTCAATTTTTATAAAGGTTTTTAAAGTTTGATGTAGATAGGCTTAATCAAGCATTCAATTTTTACATCATAAAATAGAACTCAACTCGAACTAGAATAAAAATCTATTGAGTTTGCAGCACTGATTAAAATTAACTAGGCATGAGATAAAATAAAACAATTCTAATAAAAATTTTAGTCCTGTGGTTCTCAGCCTTTTATGGTTCGTGGCCCTTTTCCAGAGATTTTCAACACCCCTGGTCCCCTGCTCAGAATATTGTCCCAAAAGATTAGTGAAGACTAAAAAAAGATTTTTAGCAAAACCATCTGCCTATGTCCCCCAAAAAATGTCTCGTGGTCTTCTTGGGAGGCAGACATCGTGGCCTCTTTAAACACAAAATTATAAACCTTTTAAAAACGAAAAAAAATTATTTCACCAACAGTAATAAACAAACAACAAAAATAATAAAAACCTAGTTTGTTTCTTAAAGGCCCGTTTTCACTACAAGCATTGGCCGGAGTATTCTTTGTTTGTTTTATTGCTTCTCTTAGCGTTAAAGCACAAAAAAAAGAAAAAAAAAAAGTAAACACACAAAGAATTATCCCGCCAATTCGTAATGAAAACGGGCCTCAAAGCTATCACTCTACAAAGACTCTGGAGTAAAATGTCAAAAATTCCCTTAAATAAATGCAAAAAATTAAAATTACAAATATAAAAGAAATAGTGGAAAAATCAATGCAAAACATACCGCTGAAGTTATTTAACGCGGTATTGCAGTATGGAAGAATAGAAAGCAACAAAGAAACATTTAAAGAAAAAAATTAAACTAGCTTTACCAATATAACCCTTAGTAAGATTTTTGGAAACTTTTTCGCTTTACTGAGAGCTTAATATTACGTCAAACTGACAAAGTGGCAACTCTCAACTGCATACTAAGGTTTTTGCCTATCAGCCTTGATCTGTAAGAATTTTTTGTTATTTTTCAACCATTATCGCAAAAAACCATTTCCGCCGCTTGTGCTCGGGATCTCACTCTTTCGGTCATTACTCAACACTCACAACCATAGGTGAGAATAGGAACAAAAATCAATCTAAAAACAGAAAGCTTTGATTTTGTACACCGCTCTCGTTTCAGTACAACTGATCGGTAAAGCTGGCACATTACTGCACTTGCTTTTCCAATACGTGTGTCCAGTTTGTTATCCTGTCTAGGATCACTCGAGAATGTGACTCCAAGATACTTAAGTTTTCTGTCTGCTGAAGAGCTACTCCATTTTGTTTGGAAAGAACACTGGGCAGGGTGCCTTGACACGCACATAATCTCAATTTTAGCCGTATTAATTTTTATACCAGCATCCAAGCATGCATTGGAAAACCGATCAAGTGCATATTAGAGATCACTTTTATTTGAGCCAATGCACGGTTATCTACAAACAGCAGGCGCCAAACATTACACTCCCCAGATGTGACGCCATCACTGGAAAAACTGTCTTTGTCTATCCTGTTCATGCATATAATGAACAGGAGAGAAGGAAAAACACAGCTCTTTTGTTCCCAAGGACAGAATTGAATGTCGCTAGTATATGAAGGTTTTGAACCAAGACCATGTTGATCACAACCGCAGCGCTCTAACCACTTGCAATGCTGTCAACTTCTTGAAGAGACCTAAATTTTTTCTACACATTACTGATAATTATATGACCAATTTTTAATGTCGGGTTAACTTTTAACTGCCTTATGTATGTCGACATGAAAGTAAATTAAGCTTGTCTTACACAAACTGCACGCAATAAATAAATTATAGGCCAAATATTTTTCGTATGGACGTCTGCAAATGTTATTTTAATATTTATCATTTTGTAAATAACGCATCTAATTGTTTGTCAAAAAATTAATGTTTTCAGGTAGTATTTAAACCAGGGGTATGCAACCTGCGGCCCTCGGACCAAATGTGGCCCGCGTAGCAAAAATATGTGGTCCGCGCAACAAAAAATCCAGCTGCAAGCAATTTATCTGCTTTTAAAAACAACGGGGATCAGAAAGCACTAGTTCTGTTTGATGGATCGCCGCTCACTTTAAAATTGCTTCATTAGGTATTGTTGCAGCAACTCCCATTTTCTCTACTGAATGGAGTTTACTTGTTTCTTTTTTTTGTTTGCCTTTGTCGTATTTTACTTACTCTATGACATATTCTACACTGGTTTGGTTTGGTTTCTCTATTGCTTAGCAACAATCATAAATTTGCGTTTTCGTTCTTGGTCATTTAGGCTTATTTAAAACTTGAAGAAAGTAAAATTCGAGCAACAATGATAACTTCTGTAAATTTAACAGCTGAAAAGAGGAAGGGAGACGAAGAGAGGAAGATTTTCCAAAAAAGACGGACTTTGGAATATTTTTCGTTAAAATTTCCGATAAAAAACCCATGTCTGGTATTTGTAATAAAATCGTTAATGTGACAAAAGAGTATAATGTTAAACGACACTACTAGAGAAACCAATCTGGGTCTCGGAAAAGGGAAAACTGCATGAAGATGTTAGAAAGCAGAAAGTGAATCAATTGCAGAAACAATTAAATAGCAAGCGTTTCATGTTTCAAAACATGCGTAGTGACAATGAAAAGGTACTAAGAAGCAGTTTTTTGATTGAACACAAAATAGCCAAAAAAATGAAGGCATATTCCAATGGTGATTTCTTGAAGAAATGCCTAATCGACGTCGCACAAGAAATTTTCCCAAAAATAGTGTCAGAAATCCAGAAAATAAATCTGTCGCGATGGACAGTGGCAAAGCGTACTGTCGTACTTGCTGATGGCATTTGTGTCACTCTTACAGAAAAAGTAGAAACTTTGTTTCATGGAACTTTGCAACAGATAAAAGTACGGATCAGAAGGTTATAGAACAATTGGCTATATTTGTTGAAGGTGTAGACAAGGAGTTAAATAAAACAGAAGAAATATTGTCACTGCAGTCTACAAAAGTAACTACAACTGGTGCTGATATACTTACGAAAGTTTTTAATGCTTTTGAAACTTTCGTAATGGACCTGAGTACCCTATGCAAAATTGCAACAAACAATAGTCGTGCCATGTGCTGACCTGGTATTGGCTTAGTAGGTCACTTGAAGTATGTGTTACGAGAGAAAGGAATCAGTAATAATACTGAATTTTTCACTGTGCTATCCACCAGAGAAGTCTGTGCGCAAAATCATTAAAGTTTAAGCAAGTCATTGATCCGGTCCCTAAGGCAGTAAACTTTATTCCAGCACAAGGACTTAATTATCGCCGGTTTCAAAAGTTTTTGGAGGATCTTAACTTTCCGCATCAAGATCCTCGACTTCTTGTACTTTACCCAAGCGCGTTGGCTAAGCAAGGGTCGCATGCTCAGACGATTTTTTAATGTAAGTTTTTTGAAAATGAAAATAAATCATACATTTTTTGAAAATAAAAGGTCAACCAGTACATATAAAGGAAGGCAAAAGTTATCTGTGTGATTTAGTTTTTTGGTTGATATAACTATACACTTGCATGACCTCAACACAAAGTTACAGCAAAATGGCCAGTATGCAAATGACATGTATGGGCACATCAAAGCGCTTCAGAACAAGTTACGACTTTGGAAAGCGCACATACAAAAAGGGGATATAAGCCTTTCCAAACTTTAAAAGAAACTGGATTACTCCCTGAGAAGAAGACAGAATGCGCAGACCAACTTCAAAACCTGTTCAATGAATTTTTAAATCGCTTCCAAGACTTTAAATTCCACGAACATTTATTTGACTTATTTTCCTAGCCTTTTCACGCGGGCGTCGACAAAGCATCAACAGAAATTTACTTGGAATTGATTGAACCGCAAGCTAGAACTGATTTAAGGCAAAATACATAAAAATGAGTCTTGGCCAATTTTATCGGAAACATCTCGATCAAGAAAGTTTCCACAGCTGAAAAAGTTTATGGCTTTAAAGATGTCATTGTTTGGTTAAACATGCGTGTGTAAACAATTTTTTTCTATATAGGGTTTATAAAATCCCCTCATCAATTAGTACGGACTAATAGAGAATGGACTTCGGATTGCTAGCACATCAATTAAAGTGAACCTGGATTGGGTGGTTGGGAAAGCAAATCAGCTTCAAAGCTGTCATTAAAGCGATTTTAACAAATTTTACGTAGATTTGCAATAAACTAAACTGTTTCCTTTTTTTGGTAGTTACAAGTAGATAGTTAATGAGAAAAGCAAGTGGCCTGTAGTCTAATCCGAATATACATATTTGGCCCCGCAAAGGTTACAAACCCCTGATTTAAACGATTAGTTATAGCTTATTCAGTTGTAACATTTATTAAAAATAGTAAAATGGTGGAAGAAGTAATTGTAATGCAACGGATCAAAGATGATCAAGTGTTTTAGTCAAATGAGGCGCTTGTAGTCAGAGGCCTCAAAAACGTTGTTAACCTCTATCAAGCATGAGCAATCTCAAATTGGTGTAATTAAAGTATTTCAATGGTAAATTTGAGTACAGTTTGAGTACAGTATGTGTATATTATTAATGTAGTAAAATTAAATCACCATTTATTAATGTTTTTGGGGTCTTTTTTATTGTTTACCATTAATAACCCTTTCAATATTCTCTATTGAAGCTGTCGTATTTTACTTGTCCAAGCCATAGTTTTAAAATTATGACTCCATGCAGCTGGCCACAGGATTAAATTCTATTGATGTCCAAATAATTCTCATAAGTATTAAAACAGATATTAAAAAAATGCACTTTAAGCACTAAAATATGCAATGAATAGTTGATTTATGGGCAGCTTGGTCAATTGGTTAGAGCGCCGGGATTATAATTGACACACTCTTGGTTCAAATCCTACTCGCGTCATTCTGTTGTGTCTTTGAGAAAGTCACTTTGCGGCACATTCCATGATGAAATATCCCACTTTAAAGCAATTAAAGTTATCAAACTTTACAGCGATTCATAGCGCCAACAACTGCGAAAAGCCACTGCAGCAACTTTGTACTAGCAAGCTATAAGAATGAGTTAGGACTTCAAGGGCTAATTTTAATCTTAACAGTTTGTCTGCTACACAAAACAATTCGATTTCTCTAAACAACAACCACTGCGGTCTCACAGGCGCAAAACGATTCCAACCACTTCTAACTGGAATTTCAACCGGAATTATTGACTGTAATAAAATAAAAACAAAATGCGCGCTTATATGAGATCACGTTATGTGACGCTCGATTATGACAGAAAATACACGAAAGTGGAAGCCGTCTCCAATTAACGATTAAAATAAGTTTACTATCAGTCAAGCAGTTTGCGATAGCCAATCAGAGACGCGCCAGCGAACGGTTTGAGTAATTAGAAGTCTCCTCTAAACAAGAACGCATTCCATTCACGATTTTCTCAACATTTTCTCAACATTCTATTCACGATTCAAAGAAAAAGGAAAATTCTAGGCGTATAAAGGTCACATGTTCTTACGCTACTTGACACGTGCTTGATATTACAAACAACAAAATGAACAATTAAAACAATTATAAAACATTTTGCTAATAAATTAAATAAATTATATTAAGTGATGTTTTACCGAGTATATAATTACTACTTGATATGAAGAAGACTACATAGTAATAAAACTTAGAATTGCAGAAAAACCAACATTAATTATATATTTATGCGGTTAAGATTACATTTTGAATGAAGTTTTCTTTAGAAGAGTGCTCAATGACTTCAATAGTCAGAAGGATGTTTCATATTTATCAGAACACAAATATTAAAAAGTCCCAACAGACTGCTTTTCCTGTGTGGCTCATCAGAGAATACAGCATCTAAAAAACAATATTAATTACGTTGAAAAAAATAAAAATAACACAAATAAAAGTTAACTTGAATGAGAAAAATCGTATTTTAGAAAAATAACGCTACAAAAATTTTCCATTTAAGCAATTATTCTTTTAATAAAGTTAAATAAATATTTGTTCTTATTACCCACAGATGGCACTATACATTCAGCAACATTTAAGAAATCATCTCGGAAATGCCAAGATATGCTTACGGAAATGCCAAGATATGGCTGTTCTGTAAATATTTTTTAAATATAACCAAAATTTAGGGCTTATTTCCAAACGCCCAAGCAGAGGAAAGTGACGTAAAGTGTTTTCCCATGCACACAACAGAAAAGTGCCAGTAGGTTTTGAACCATGACCTCGTCAATCAAGCTCACCAACTGTCAGAGCGCTCTTAACCACTGACCGCGCTTTTGATCAAAACCAATAACATGTCTCGTCAGAAGCAGACATAATTAAACAAACATTACTTTTAAAGCCATTTTTTGATTTGACCATAAAAATTTTATGAAATTGCAAGAAAATGTTGGTTTACACAAAATGAAATACGTAACATTTAAAGCATTTCTTATTTTTTAAGATCTGTCAACTTAATTTACTTCGACAATCTTTATGTAAATTTATATATGTTTTTCAAAGAGATGATCATAAATATTATGGATTACTTTGCTTGACAATTTAAGAAATGCGCATAAGGCATTTGTAAATTAAGTTAGCTTTAAATTCTACGACGATAACAGCTCTTAATCTCTTTAAGCGCTAAGCCGAGTTTGTTGTTCCTCGTTTTCAGGCATTGAAGAAATTACAAAAAATTTCGACACGAAAAATAAATACTTTAGCAAGTAGAGACTTTCTTTTTTTATACAAATAATCCTGGAAAAATTTTTTCGCCGATACTATTTGTAAAACCTTTTTTTGCGATCGAGTCAAACATGTTCATAACTTTTTTTAAAATTATTCTCAAACTTATTGGGATTTTTTACCAAAACTTTGCGACACCAAAAAGGGAAATTTCGTTTTGACGTCAACAAATGACTAAATAGTCATTTTAGTCTTTTGCACAATAAAACTGCAACAAAATAATTGTATTTGTATGGCATTGTTTTTAACATAGGGACGAATTATTTAAACTGTGTTTTATCAAATGCTTTTAATCCGTTTAAATCAAATGTGCACAATTTTCTGCTAGTGTCGGCCGCATTACAGAGTTAATTTTAACTAACGACCACCCATGAGTGAAAATAAAACGTATAACAGTTTGTATTGTGGATAATAGGTTTCATGCCGTTTACTCTTAACAAAAAATTGCAATAAAGCGTAATGTTAGACTAAAAAAAATTTCTATGTTTAATTTGCAAATCGTTTTATTAATAATATATTTGATTTAGCATAATCGCAGATAAACTTGTAAAAACGATCAGCCAAGGATGTTATTATCAGAATAACTCCTGACAAATATGGTTATTATGATATCATTTGCCAGAAAAAATTTATTTAGGTTAAATTACTAATGAGTTAAGAGCTTGATGTGAAGGGTCGGACGTTTTGTACAGTTCGTTTAAATGAAACATAAAATTTTTTTGAATTTTTCTCAAAGTTTTAACTTTACATAAAAAAACCTTAAACGGATAATTAAAAAATCAAATAGGAAACTTTGCGTCAGATACATGTTCAAGTATTTTTATTGCAAAAAAAACGTGTTTGACTTTACTCAGTCAAAGTAGGAAAAAGTCAAAAAGTCGTAGAATACAAAGTAAAGGAGCTTTTAAAGCTTATCATTCTGTTGAAGCAAAACAGTTCACTTATTTCACGACTTTTTCAAATGTGTCAAAAAAATTTTTCGTTTTGTTTCCTGAGTGCTTCAGATAAAACAATGTTTCTGTTTAAGCTTTTCAAGCAACTTAAAAACAATCCTATTAAGAAAATAAGACTTAAATTTAGTTGATTAATGCTTGATTACATATGAAAGTAATAAAATTTTTGCAAGAATCTTTGACCAGCGGTTATTTTTGAGTGACAGTGCATGCAGAAGTTATAAATTTGTTCGTAATGCTGTTTTTATTTATCTTGTTTGTTAAAGTTTTATACAGAACTTGTAAAAAACAAAAAATAAAAGAACTTAAAAATAAACAATTCTTTTAGTTTGAAAAAAAGTTATATTACAACTCTTTTTTTTATAAATCAAAAACATTCAGTTGTTGTATTTATAAAAAGTTTGATATTATTTTTATTAAATTGCTTTTTATTTTAAGAAAAGTAACTATTTTTGAAACAATGCATGGTTGAACGAAAGTTTTTTAAAGTAGTGATAATCAACCACGATTATATCACTTTGTAAATCAATGCAGATATATATATATATATATATAATATGTAACTGTTTTTAATTATTTATATAATAATATACATGTATATACAAAAGTAAGTGCTTTTAATTTAGCTAAGCGGTTCTCAACCTTGGTACGTGAGGCTTTTTTAGGTGGTACGTGAATAGTTTTTAGATTCCATAAAAATCCAATACCAGGATTAAATCATGTTTTTTAGATATGTGAGATTTTTAGCAAAGATCTTTTTTTTGAGATAACATATATAATTTTTGGGACGAAAATTAAATAATTAAAAAAAAAAAAAAAACGTAATAATTAAATTTTTGATAAATTTTATGGTACGTAATGTAAAGAAAAATTTCTAGATGGTACGTGCAAGCAAAAAGGTTGAGAACCACTGATTTAGCTGATGCAGTGCTCGATGATCAAAATCAGAACAAAATTTATTTTTTGAGGTAAAACACTAAACATAAAAATCTTAAAAATCGCTACAGTCTGTTTTGCCAAAAAAAGCGGCTCATCAGTCGATTATATTATTCAAATAGATAATTGCAGAATAAGCCCATTTTTTTGGCAAAACAGACTGCTGCAATTTTTAAATTTTAAATTTTTATTTGTTGTATTTTATCTTAATAAATGTATATATATTTGTTAGTTTGGGCTAAAACACAACACATAAAAATTTTAAAAACCCCAACACCGCTTCGCAACAAAAAAACAGCTCATCAGGAAATTATCTTACTCAAATATAATATTTAAATAAGATAATAAAATATAAATAAGATATATAAGATTTAAAGATGACAAAATAGAATATTTTATTTGAATAAGATTAATCGCCTGATGAGCTGTTTTTTTGTAAAGCAGACTCTTTCGGTTTTTAAAAAAAATTATGCTTTGACCTAAATTAATGAAGAAATTTTGCTCTAATCTGGTTATTGCGCACTGCTGCAGCTATATTGAAAACATTTAGCCTGTCTTTGTACATATACAGGTAGTATACTTGTCTATAGAAATTGCTTCAAAAAATTTTTATTGTTTTTTTTCAGAATAGTATTTAATGACATCAAGTCCGAACTATTAGAAGTAATTAAATTATCAGACTAGAAAATATTTTAATTTAAAAATAAATTTTATTTTGTCCGACAAACTGTTTTACCTGCCTGGGTTAATCAGGTGGCGGTTAAAATCTTATTCAAATAAAATTATACGATGTTATTAGATTTTTTAGAATCCTTTAATGAACAGGTTGGCAAAACAGTCCATAGGGGAAAATAAAAGTTAATAAAAAACTAAAATATTTGGTTGTCTGATAAGTGTATAAGTAGTACTTAGCTATATTTTCAAACTGCGCAAGTAAATTTAACATCAATTTATGATTCCCGACAATCTGTTTGCTTATTTAAGCTCCTCAGGAAGCCATTGAAAATTTCATTGGAATAAAATAATTATGTAACACTTTATATCATTTACAACATATATACTGTATATAACATCAGAGCAACTGTTAATAAAAGTGAGTTGGAAGAAATTTGCTGTACAAAAATTCTTTTTAGAAACTATTCGAAGATTAATTTGCTATATTTATAAAATTTTTTTAAAAATATTTTATTTATTTTTAAAAGTAAAAAAATAAATGAAACTTACGATTACAGCCGCCATTTGTTTAGTTTTTTTTGCAAAGATTTGGGCACAAAATTCAAATATTGGTAAGCTAAAGGTTTATTTTATTATTCTTATTCTTATAAAACTTGTTTTAAATATTATTATTAAAAACTTTTTTGACTAGATTTACAAAAGTTAAGTTTTTTTATAATGCTAAAATGTATCCAACCAATAAAACAATTTAAAATTGGATCAAGCAATAATGATTTAATGAATCTGCTTTTTTTTTGTTTTGATTTAGCTTAATAAGAAAGCACCACATGGTTTTAGTATACTAGTCAAACAACAAAACTATCTTTTGCATAGTACAATAAGGTGTTTAAAATTACGGTGAAAAATGTCACGTTATATTTTGTTTTCTCGGTTTTTGTTTGATAAATAACAAAAAATCAACCCAATATTCTATCGTACACTTTGAGCAATTTTATAGCTATGCGATAATTTTATATATTTTAAAGAGCGTTTTTCAGCATTATCACTTTTAAGCTCGTTGCCCTAGTTATTTTTTTCTTATAATCTTTTGTTAAACCACTATCATGAAAATTGTTTATATTTTCAAAAAGTTAGCAATGCTTTGCCCAGTAAACACTTGATTTCATTAAATCAGTAAAGTATCACAACACATAAAGTACATAATCTAAAGAGTTACTGCTGCCAAACATTAACCAAAAAATCAGCTTTTGTTAGCGTGGCTACGTTTGTTGATGATGCTGAACAACTCGAAACAGAAGTTTAGTTGATATTTAAATAGAACTATTTTGTTAGCGTAATTAGCCTTGAATATCCACCTTTCTTAGTGGTAGAGGTTTGATGCTTTGAAGAAATATTTATGGTTATCTGAGGCGATTTGTAGGTTTAAAATAGGGTGCTGGTGCCAAAACAGTACGCACAGCTGCCTTATTTCTGGTCTACTCAAAAGCTGAGTACTCCGAACCAATCTGATGTTGCAGCAATTACACTCGCCTTATAGACTGTGTCTTGAATGACACCCTGCTCATAGTCCTTGGATGCCTGCGTCCCACTCCAACTGACCACTTACTCATGTAATACTTTTAAGCATCCACCCAGCTGTACTTTGCCGACTAGGAGCAACACTTTCCTTGGCTTACTGTGGATCTCTGGACCCTGACATTATGTTGCATTGTCTTATGTGAGCCCTCAACTACTCGCCAACAGAGCCCCATACATCGGGCTCTAGATAGAGGACTAGACTCTAGATTGGGCTCTAGATAGACTTTACCTTAGCTAAAACACTATGTAACTTTGATATAAACGTGATACAATTCATAAAATTCCTTTTAAAGATTGTTCTAGTGCAGGGGTGAACAAACGTTTCAGCTCGAGGCCCGCCTTTACAAGCTGATTTTGTCTGCGGGCCGCACTACAGTTTAGTATTCTCTAAAAAAAGATTATCACTTTTAGTCAATGACTAAAATATCCTTTTTCGTCTCGAAAAAAGTGATCTCAAATTTTGGATATTGATTGAATGTGATGACTTTTTTTATAGATTACCACGACTGAAAGCGAAGAGAGAGTAAAGTTATTTTCTTGAGGCTTTTGCGGGTCCACAAAAAGTCGTGGCGGGCCGTAGTTTCCCCACCCCTCTTCTAGTGTATATATTGGTAAAATTAGATGTTTTATGTACTTGCTTATCTGAGCATAAACGTGACTTGAAACCTATTAATATAGCTAAATTGAAAGAAGATGAAGTGAATACAATAACTGCATTGGTTAAACATTGTCTTAAATATAAACATGGAATTAATTTTGTAAAGTTTTAAATATTAAATTTTAATATTAATTTTATAAATAAAATTTTTAGCATCGTTTTATATTAACAAGATAAAAAATTTAATGATTGATGAAGATTGGAATGTTTGTTCTAAAATATACCGTAATATAAAAATTTATAATATAAAAATATATGGGTTTTCAACCTGTTGATTTTGTTTTTTTTTCGGAAATTTTACCTTTGTTATGCTATCAACAAAAAATAAATCCTGGCCTTAAATTATTTACTTTTTTTCAGTAAATCTACTGACTAATTGCAATGTGGCTGAAGTTGCGCAAAATCCTGTTCAAGCTTACCTTGGCTGGCCGTTTGCATTACTTTGTAAGACTTTGATTCATGATGACAAACTTTTTTACGACTATGATGATAATCCATATGCTATTTATCAGGTAGGTAGCATTTAATTAATATTTTTAACTGTGTACTATATGTAAACAACAAAAGTTCCAAAATAACTGTGTACAAAACGATTTAAAATACTGTACAAAAGGTTATTACAACTTATTACCCTTATTGACGATATACAGTAAAAGTTTTTTTAATCATCTAGTGTTAGAATCATGTTAAATATGTAAACAAAGTAATGTTTCAATAATGTAATTTATATTAGAATAACTTTGGATATTTGAACAATCCTTGCTCGTTGTAACGCACACTACCAGGAATAATTCATAATAGTATGTTTATAAAAATAAGAATTACGCTAGTTTATTTATTTTAAAGTAGTGCAAAAAAGAAAGCGTTTATTGCTTAAAGTACGGTGACCATGCACAATTTTTTGTGCATGTTATAACGTATATCGTTTAGTTGCCGTTTCCCTATTTGCAACCTTTGCTCTATTTTGTCTTCAATTATTATCAATTGTTTCTTTTGAGTGCAAATAAAAACAAACTACTACTACTAAAGTATTTATAAATAGCAGATTAAAAGAATGAAATTCTTAATTTTTTAATTTATTTTCTAATTTATAAAAAAATTTTTACAAGCACTGATTTGTTTTAGAAATAACAATTTTTATTATAATTTGTTCTATTGCCCTGTTTTTGTATAGCTTAATATTTATAGCATTCAATTAAACAGAAACAGTTCTGGTAAAGCTATTTTGCAAAAATCAATTCAGCAAAGCAGGTGGAAATTCTACAACTATAGTCTTTATTGTTATTTGGAAGGGAATCCAATCTGGGCCAGAAACAAACAGAATGGGGCCGAGGGTTTATCTTTTTACTACCCCACGCTGCTGTACTGTCCGGATCAAATTCTGGCAGTAATGGTGTTGAGCCGGCATCGGGTTTCGCAATATAGAAGCGCCAGACCTCGTGTTCCATGGGCCAATGTATAGAGCACGCTGTTAAAACGTGGTCTGTGGTTTGTTCAGTGGCGTCGCACTCGCAATTTGTGGAAAAACGAGACACTATCAGTGACTGGCAAATTAAATCGCTCAAACCTATTCCAGAGGCAATGGAGCTTAACTGAAAATGTTTGGAGATTAATTTTGTTTACATTGAAGAATATATCTCAAAAAATCATAATTCTAATAAAACCTTGTTTGTTTGGCTTGCAAACTTGGCGACATATTTCAAAAAATAAAAAACTCATACAAATGTCAACTGCGTGGTCCACAGAAATTAGCATCAAGCACCGCGAATTTTACATTTCTGACGTAAAATTTTTCTATCTTTATATTTATCCTCCTGACTCGCAGAAAAGTGGCGGAGGTGCTAATACATGGGGTAGGCTATTACCTCGACCTGCTTCTAAAGATATTGCTGTCCTCCTGAAATTTAACAGAGGTAAGATTGAAATTTAGAAATGTTTGCCAAGCAGGGGAATGTACCATAAAGTGTCTTTCCTAAGGACACAACAGAATGGCGTGAGTAGGTTTTAAACCAAGAGCATGTTAATCATAATCCCGGCGCTCTAACTACTCAGGCACGCTGCCGACATTTATTGGACGTTTGCGGAGAACGATAGTGAAGTAATGATCTGCTTGGTACTGCTGGAAAAAATTGTAAATTTTTTATTGGTGTAAATCATCTGTCTGGATCAACAATATGTAGTTTTTTAAAAACGCTCCCTGATTAGAAACAAACTTGTTTTTACCGATTCTATAAAGAAACTGGTTTTAAAAAAATAACGCGAAAAGTATCCTTTTTTCATCAACATTGTGCGCACTCATATAACACTATATTTACCTGTTTTAATCATGTTGAATTCTAAAAATTACTCTATCATTGATTTTTAAAATTTTCTTTTTTGTGATATTTGTATTCTTTCAGCAACAACATCACATACTACAGCAGCATCATTCCACTTTTACCATTTTAAGCCAACTTATTCTTTACTCAACGCCTCAAATTATTATTTTCATAAAAAAAAATATGAATTTAAAGAGTTGCCATGTCTTGGTCAGCATAAAATACACGAAATATTAACAAAAGGAAATTGAAACCACTGAAGTTTGTGCAGGGTTAATGGGACTGTATAAAAATAGCGGTGGCAATAAAAATATTTGTAAATTGTATTGTTTAGAGAGAACTCGAGTCAATAAGTATATACATTAAGTTGTTTTCTTTTCAGCGATAATACGAATAAACACAATTGAACATGAAGTTTTTTATTTTAGTGCATCATATCAACCGCTCAAGGAAAAGTTTTACTTAATCGAACGGATAGCGGAAAGGCAATCTTTGAAACCAACACAATCTTCTATAATCATCCTGACATTCAAAACAATGATACAAGTTTTATCATTTACACCAAAGTAAGTGGAACAAATAAACATAATATAAGATCACGCAGATGTAAAATATTATAGCAACACTATTTTTCTCAGCTTTTTTAAATCTTTTTATACTAAAAAAAATTGAGAATTTGTTACTAAAAAAAATGAATTACAATTTTAATAATTTACCTCAGTATTATTTTTGTGTGTAACTTTAGTCATAAAAACTTTTCTATAAAATAGTAAAAAAGAGTCACGAAGACTCAGAAACATTTTTTAAACATTTCAAAATTTAAAAAGTCAAGAAGCTCTTAGACTTTTACCAAAAAGTGTAAATCAATTGCAAACATTTTTCAAACATGGGATAGTGCTTACATATTTTTATAAGATTTTTCTATTTTAAAATTTTTATTGCAATAATTTTAAAAATAGCACCTTTATTCGAATAATCAGTGGCCCATTATTTTCAATCAAAACAAGAAGAACAAGACGTATTTAAGTCAATGTTAAAGTCCAATGCGTCAAGTTGCGGCAGCGGGATTTGAATTCAAAATAAAAAGCTTCTTAGTGCCCCATTTTACAAGACAAAAATATTTTCTACTTGTTGTTGTATTCACGTAAAAATAATGCAATTTATTGGAAATAGCAAAGAGTTGTATACTGCTAGTCATAAACAGATTTCTCACAAAATCAAGCATAAAGAAAAAGTGTTTAAAAATTGAACATTTATGTTAGGGGTGTCTTAACGTAGCCCGCGTAAAGATTTTGAGTGGTACATGCGGTAATTTACGAAATGACATTAACCAAATAGGTAATCGTGTTTCTAAAAACTTTTATATGAAGTGAAGTGCAAAAATTTTTTGCTTCTTATTGTGTATTCATTAGTTTCCTTGGTAGATTCTCAAAACAAATTCCTATATTAAAATAAAAGTGATAACTTGAAGAAATTGTTCAATAAACTTCAACTTTTTACAATGTGACTTTAAAATATTTTTAGCCAAATACACCATTTTTATAATTTTATTGATATTAACTTCATAAATTGCTTAAAGTTAATTTAAGACATTATAATTTATGTCAAATTTATACAATTTGATTTGGTTGGAAATCTAACTTTTGCCACTGTGTAGGTATTTTTGTAACAAAATCAATTTTCAATAAAACAATAAATTATTTAAAAATTTCCTTCAGTGACTTGTTTTTGGTTACACGAAACTTTTAAAATACAATTATTTTTCTCATAATATTGTTTAGAATCTTAACACTGGTTCATGTTACTACGTTCGACTTTTTTTGAACATTACAAAAGCAATTACGCAAACCTGTGAAGAATATGAAGCGTCAAAATTTGCACCAAATTTACGAGTAAATCAAAGACTTAGAAGAAGAGAAATAGCAAATCGACCGCTGAGTTTTAATTGTCTTGGTAATCAATATTTATTGTAAATTTGCTTTAGGCATTTTAAATTATAAAAAGTTGTTTTATTAAAAAAACAATTTGCTATGTATTTAAGATCTATTATAACAGCTGAGGTTAATTATTCACAATCATATAACGACAAAGCTTACGTGGTTGAGCTAATGCGGACTATATTGGCCAACTACTTGAGATCCAGTTATCTGGTTGGAATTTTACTTCTGTGTATTGGCAATAATTATAAAGCATCTAGTCGGTTTTTCATTAGTGACAAAAAAGATTTGGCATCTCACGAATAGATCAGGAAAGTGTAACTTAAATGAAATTGTCATAACATTATAAAAAAAATCAAACAATTGCCGCTGAACCATGGACAAACCAAGTTGTGTCATTGTGGTCTACTAACCCAGCACAACATAAAACTCGGGGTTGGACCCAAAAAAACCAGCACAACATGAAAATCGGATTTGGATGGTTCGGATGACAAAACTGGTGCAGGCTGATGTACAGTACATCTCAGATTAGACACCGACAAAAATAGCTGTCAGCGTCTGATCTGGGCAGTGACCTCCTGGGATTGTAAATGGTTAAATCTTGGGCCGTGATATGTTTGTATCTGATATATTTTGTGATATCTTTTGAAAAGATAATAAAAAAAAGTGGCAAAGTTTACTTATTCAGCCTCATGAATTATTTTAGCAAAAAGTTTGGTTTAATTTGAAACAATTAAAATAGTTGCAACTGTCTCCTGTTTATTCAAATAAAAAAGTAGTGCAAAATATTGTTTTCTTGCATTCGAGATATACGAACAGTGATGCCAAAAAAGCTGAAACTGCTGGTTTTTTGAATAGAGGTTGCTCATATTTAAGGAAACACATATCACCCCGACCCTGGCAGTAGAATGCTTCCGGAAATTCGTTTCCTTAGCAAAAATGTCCAAACGATTTATTCTTAAGAACAAAAAAATTTTGATATTGTTTTGTACAAGACTTGTTCTGCTATTATTTCTGAGCAAACAGAATGTCTCTTGTAAAAATTAAAGTTTGGATATCATACAAAAAGTGTTCCAGGAAAGGTTGCAAGACACAATGCAAGATAACAGCGCGTTTGAAACGCATAGAGTTAATTTTTTAAAGTCTTGGTTGCGAGAAAAATTCTTCATTTTAGAGTTTTTCATTAGATTTATCATTAAAACTATTACTTTTTAATTTTTCAGATAATGGGAAACTAAGCTACAAGTTGAACCTGAGTGCTGTGACTTTCCATTGGGAATTTAATTGCAAAAAACTTCCTTTTAATTCATATCAGGTTTGAGAAATTTTAGTGGTAAATTCGGGAAAATATTAAAAAGAAGATAATTTTTTAACAGTCGTATTTTTTTTCTTGGTTGCTTTATTTATCATTTATTTATTGCTATTTATAATCTTTTCATCTTTTCCAAATTTATTTATTTCACTTTTATATTTTATATTTAGATACTATCGTTTCATGCTTCTTTTTTTTTGCGCCTTTTTTCTCCAAAAGCCATTTACATACTTGTATTCTAACATTTCCAACTTTTATATTTAATTTCCATATTTTATATTTCCATATTTCCATATTCCATATTTCCAACTTTTATATTTAATTTTTATATTACCCGTCAAACTGTGCAGTCTCTGTTTTGGTTATGAAAATGTTACGCTTGTGTACAAAAACATATTGACTATATAGATATCTTATTTTTAATTAAAAATGCTCTACCTAATTAATCTACCAGCGATTTTATTTTATATTATTTTTAAATTTGGTATTCAACATTTTTATATTTTATTAATATATTATCATTATGTAATATTTATTTGTCTGTACTTAGAGTTACCTCCTGATGAGCGGTAAAAGTAAAACAATTTATTTAGATTTTATGTATTAACTTAAATACATCAAATAAATTTAACTTTAATTGCTCTGCTTGGAATATTGCAATAGTGAACTGGTTTTTCTTGCAGAGTGTCTAATGAAAAGATCAGAGTAATTAAATCAAAATTTATTTAATTACTTTTAAAAAAGAACTTTATATACAAATAGATTATTTTAGTTTACAAGTTTTAACTAATTGTTTTGTCTAAAAAACAAAAAAAGTCATTTTTTTCAGTTTACAATTAAAAAGTTTCAAAGCAGCAATGTCGGAAATTACTCTTGCTACATTACACACAACGGAATGAAGAGATATGTTTGGCATAAAAGCATATGTATAAGATGTGAGTTTTTTTGAGTTTTCTACACTGTTAAAAAAGATTTCTAAATTTTACAATTATAATATTAAAAACGGTTTGAAATTACTGGCCTGTTATTTCAACAATTAACTTTTAACAAAAACTTTTGTAATTTTGTAAAAATTTTTTGATTTTACAAACAAAAATATTGTAGACCAGATTGGAGAATCTGATTGCATTCGTGAGGCGGATTCCCAAGTTAAGAAATTATGTGGGGGGGCAATTAACTTTTAATTCATTTAAGAAAAAGCAGTAAATCGACAGACCACGCTTCAATATCTGGTTGGTCATTTAACCATATTTTCTTTTTTTTCTTACTTGTATTAGACAGGTAAGCTTATTTCTTTTTCAAAGACGATTGTAGACCAAAAGTCTTCACATGTCAGGATAGATAAAAGGCTTGGTTTGTTTTTCCACCGATTTTGTTGATGCTTTTATATGGATGTTATTCAATTTTTCTTCAGGTGGGCCAACATTTCTATTAATTATCAGACCGTGTCTGTTAATAAGATGTTTTAACTAATGGGATTGAGATGCTTCTTCCAACCACACGCGGACTGCATTGAAATCTCTTGCGGGTCGCAGGTTTCCTTCCCCTGTTGTTGACTCTACAAAATGCTTTTCTAATTTTTGCCCAGATGCTAGGTGCTTTCTCGCAGCCTGGGCCGTGAGTAAGTCTGTTCATTGCTGTTTAAATAACAGACCGAAACCGAACCTACCAAAACGAAAGGGTATCCACTCATTCCGATGTTCAGTGTGGGTCTGCTAGTCGGCAAACGTCCTTTTCAGGACGGGGCAATTTGTTAGTAAGGTGTTGGGCAATTCCATTCGTCCATCTGACGGTTTTGGATGACGAAACTCGATGCTGGCTTAATAACACCACTTCCAACTTCTGATTCAGGCAATGCAGCAGTCTGGGCTAGTAAAAGGATAAACCCTCGGCCTCAATCCTGCTTGTGTCTGATCTGGAGTGGATGCCCTTCAAACGATGACTTACTGACTAACAAATTGTAAATTCGACAAACTGTTTTGAGATTTTTACGAAGAACTTGTGATTTTTACTAACACAAGGAATTGATTGCTTACTTAAATTATCTTAACAGAATGGAAGAAGTATTTTTGAAAATGAGTTTGTAAATTTTTACAACCATATGCTTGTAAATGGTACAAAACTTTTTACAGTATTCATTGTAAATTCTGAGTATTTTTAAAGGGTGGAAATTAACAACCTTATGAATGCAAATTTAAAAAGCATAGTTTTTACCATTTTTTGTTGTTACATTTTAAAAATTTTGTTGTTACATGCAGCGAGGATGTGATTGTTTCCATCATTCGTGTTGGCACGAATAAGAAAATATCCTTGAGGATGAAAACTAACATGCTTAATTTTTTTAAAAGTTTACTTGTCTATTTTAAGATTTGCTATCATAAGCAGATTCAACCAACGAGCATTTTATTGCGATATGCGCTTCACATTATTTGCAGTATACGTATGTCGTCAGACATCTTGATAAGTATATTTGGTTAGAAAATAGCGTAAGAAACTTCAAGTTACAAAATAATATAAGCCGCCGACTGAATGTAATAATCAGTCAGATTAAGCAGTCAGAACGCGAGGATGGAATTATTAAGATTATAAGATGCTAGAATGTAGTTTTGTACATGCATTTTCAAAGCATTTATAGTCTAATGCAATAATTGCAATACCGGTATGCGTTTTTTGTAAGGTTTATAATTGTGAATCACCACTTTACAAGCAAATTAGAAGACTTGCATTGAATTGCAGATAACAAATTCTATTTATACTTTTTTACACTAAGTTAATTTGCAATTTTTCTAACATTTGAATTAAATTTAGTTTATACAAATTTCAGCAAAATAGCAGAATAATGTTTAAAAAGTTTTCAAGTAAAACTAACTCATTTTAGGCCGTTGCTTCAGCAAAGAAAACTTGGATTCAGAGCCTAAACTTGAGGTTTTTAATTGCTGCTATGTATATGTATATGAACTTTTCAACCGTTTCAATATTGCTGAATTTAAAGATGGTATATACCATGGTACAATAGGATGGTAAATAACATGAAAAAGATAAAAATCATTAAGAATGGAAAAAACCATTTTCAAAATTTCCATCTTAGTGTTGTCTAATTACATCGTAAAAGGAAAGTCCCATTCTCGAATGGACTACTCCAAATGTCAGCAAATTTCTTTTTAACCTGGGTTGCATTGCAATTGCAAAACCTGGGTTGTTTTCAAATTTACAGTGTATAGAGTTTACAACAACTTTTTTTGTACTACGTGCTAAACATAAAATGATATTTTTAATGTAAACACTGTTACTAGGATAGTAATTTTAAAATAAGATGATATTGTTAATTAATACCACATTTTTTTCCTTAATTCCATCTGGTATAAGTAAGCTATACGAAATTATACTTTTTGTATTAAAGACAAGCTTCAAAAACTCGTTATTTACTGTGACCATATTGATAATCTTTTTAGGAATAAGGAATAGGATTGAAATATTTATACGAAGTATTTGACATAAAAGAAACCCGCTTGCTTTTCGTTGGCTCATTTTTAATTGGGATGCCATTTTATAGTTTCCGTTTTTTTTTACAACAACAAACCACCCAATTATTTTAAATCTACTTGTTTTAAAGAAGAAATAGTTTTAATGTAACAAATTTAATTAGATATACATTTAATTAGATATAGTGGGGTGCAAAAGTAGATATATAGTAATATAACATCAGTTATTCCAGCATTCACTCACAGCCCACAAAAATCAAAACATAGGGCCTCATTTAAACTTGGTATTGAGCGCAGATTATTGGGACGCCTGATGAATTGTGTCGGATTTAAGATTTAAATGCTGTTAATAATGTACGTGTGTCACACTTCATTCCTAATAATTTTTAATCATGGCGATATAGCTTATTTTCCGCCTTAAAATAATTCAAATTTTTGCTATAAAATAGAAATTGCTAGGGAAAGAGATAATCGCTTTTGTACTGTGTTTTTTTATTTATCTGCGTTCAATTGTTCGAATGCAACTTTCTTTTTTCTTTCTCCAGACGGTGGTGACGTAATGCGGTTTGTCTGTATCGTATTACCGAGTTAATGTTATGCTCTGGAATGTTCTCACTCACCGTGGAAAACGCGTTCTAATTTTAAAGTACGTGAGGAAGCGTTCGGGACGATTCCAGCGATTTCCGTCTCGTGATTTTTTGTCTATATAAATGCATGCGAAGCGAGAGACGATACACAGAAGATAGACGACGATAGAGAAACGAATACGAGAGAGACGCATAAAGCGAAAAGAGTCGCTTTGAGAAAAAGTAGAATTTGGGGCGAGCGTTAAATTTATTTTGCGCCAGTGTTTTGAAGTTGTGTTCGACGGAGGTAAAATTATTTGTGTTGATTGAATCAAGTTATAGCGTGGATTTCGCTTTGCAGTCTGGCAAAACGTGGAATAGAATTTTCATCGGTCGTGAATTTTATAGTAAATTCGTTTTTAATTAGAGACAGTGATCTCTCTTTTTCTGTGAAGAAGAGAATATAACGAACCAATAAAGAAGAGAAGAAGACTTCAACGAACCATTCCGAGCTTTCGTTCAAGCCAACTGTATAAAAGCTTCAGGCTCATAGCAGACTACTTCTTGAGCCGGAATAAAATAAAATTAGACATAGCTTTGTTTCGGCGCAGGTATTCGGGTTATCTAGCTCAACTGGTCCTTTAGGATTTCCAACAAAGTCTGTGACAACTTGTTTACCTTTTTTATCACTGTATACCTACTTTCGCACCCCCTGTATATATATGTATATTTAGTTTGATCTATTGATTAATTAAAGTTCTCCTTTTTCAGACCAAATAAAAAAAGTACAACCAATAATCACTTGTGAAGAAAAAACCTTATACAAGCTTCCAGGAGAATCTGCAACATTCAAGTGCTTTGCTACATTTGGTAGCGGTAATCCTACTTTATTAGACTTGAGTATTCGTTGGAAGCGGGTAGGTATTCTATTTATTACATTTTTAATTGCAATAAGTTCACAATCAATTGTTTATTATTACAAAATTAAGGATTTCTAACAAGAACACGGCGACTGAATGATAGAGGTGTTATTTAGTCCCACTTCTAGCGTTAGTGCAATTCTTGTAATTAATTGTTTATGGTTGATAGGCTAAAGAGTTTTTGTGATTAAATTTTAGTCATTCTAGTCAGAGTCCGATTAATTGTTTATGGTTGATAGGCTAAAGAGTTTTTTTGGTTAAGTTTTAGTCAATGCTTTTCAAGCATGTATGGGTTGCCTGCCCATCTCCAAATCTCGCCCCTGCACTCAACAATATTGAATAAAAAGTTTTCAATCCAATCAAAGCCATAAAGCAAATTTGATTTTGTATAATTCTTTTTAATGACCCTTTAAAATAAGACATGTTTACCCCGCATAGGGTTCACTTAAAATCAACTTGGTAAAACTTGTTTAAATATAAATAATTTGTTAGCGGTACAGAATTTCAAAATGGCTTTCGGTAAAACCATGCCAGAAGCTTTTCGTGTCACAGTTTTTGTGCAGCATACACGATTTTAACAGTGCTCACGCAACACAATAGAAACAACACAAAGTTGCTTCGTAAGTAACTGTGCAACGCTTACCTGCCTATAAATATTCTTTACTTTATCATAGTCACATCTGCCATTGAAAAGTGTGACACCAAAAGCTTTTGGCATGGCTTTAATGAATGCCATTTTGTTTAAATATACAAGCTACTCTTGGTGTCTTTTAGATAAGCTTTTACATAATTAGAAAGCAAAAGTTTTATAATTTAATGTTATTATTTAGCCAGAGCAAGCCTCATCTTATTGTGAATCAAATATTAAAAATCTCAATTCTAATTCTCATATCTCCTGTAGAATGTAAGTGTTTAAAAAAAATCTTAATGTACTGTTTTAGTTGTTACATTAAATCTTATCAAAAAAATTTTAGCAAATAATTTTATAAAAGCCGATTAATATTTTTTAATGAATCAAAATACAACAAAAGAAACTTTTATGCTATAGCTTTCCTAATTTTTTTTAGAATACATTATGATTCATGCCACCTAACGCCACAAGATGACGCTGTTCCAGTCAATTTGACTATAAGGTAAGATCAGGAACAAGTGTTTTAAGTAGATTTTTAGAAAGGTTCTGGATATTGCTCGAAATTCCAAAATGAAATATAAATAAACGCTACATTATGCGTTTAATTATATAAAAAAATTTTAACAAAGTTATTAAGATTCAAAATTTCATTGATTAATAACCACCTTTAAAATAAAAAAAGACCTAGTTTAAATGGTCATTTTTCCCTTTGCAAAATTTTTGACGCTATCTTTTATAATTGAAAAATGTTTTGTTTAATTATTGATAAAGTGGTCTCAATTTGGCAGAAAAATGACTGTAATTGCCACTGTAAGTAGTTTAGTCTGCTTCAAATGTTTTGTTTTTGATAAAATTCTATCATGATGCTATCTGTATATTAAACAATTTTTGACGATATATAGTTTACTATTGCATTTTGTTTTTACGAAGAATTCCCAAAAGTTTAGTAGCTTTTCGCTTATTGGATTTTGTCGCCGCCGTTGGTTTTTGTGATTTAGACATGTTACAACTTGGGTAGGTTATTGAGATTTTAGCGCAAAACTGAAGCCAAAGGTTATATTTGGAGTGATGTGGTTATGAATTGGTTACGTATCACGGTAACGTTCCCATCTCAAAAAATTTTTAATTTCAAATTGAAGGACAAGTAAGATATCGGCAATATACCGTATTTTTGTTGAGTGAACACAGCTGGTACAGTATATGACTATGTTTTCCTTAAAATAGCTACGTCATTTTAGGAATAGCAATCGAAACAAAATTAATAGGAAACGTTCGGCGTAACTTTAGACTGAATTCTACTACATCTAGAAGCGCAGCTTTTAAAATAATGCGGTTCTTGTTTAAATATTAATTAGCGGTTTTCCTATTTAATACTTTGCGCACAAAAACCTTTTAAAACAATTGGCACAAATGTTTGAGGCCTTATAAATCTAATGTTTCTACATGGGAAAGTTGCCACAAAAAAACTTGATGGCGGATCATTTATTTTTTGAATTTTTAGGAACGTCTTAGAGTCCGATTACGGATCCTATATAGTTGAAGCCCATTCTTCCACAAGATTTCCTCCTTATCAAGTCAACCTAACTCTTTCCCGGAATAAAATTCCTCTTTATCAAAAATCTTCTTTAATCATAGGAATATTGATTGGATGTCTTCTAATGTTCATTATTCTCTTATTGGTGGCTTTTTACAAGTTAAAATTATCAAAACTTTCAATAAAAAAAAATAGGATTTAAAACAAATAACAGTCTAACAATTTTGATAAAATCAGGTACAATGCTTTAACATTTTTTTATGCATTATTATAAAAAATAATATCAAAAAAATGTTTTTGTTTTACTTTAGTATAAATCAGTTTTCATCTGTTCACTACATTGGTGGTTTGCAAAAAAATTATTTAAAGCTTTTTCTAAATGTAAATATCTAAAAAAGTAATTGATTATAATCAAAGAGATTCATTGTTGGTATTTATAAATAGAACAGAAAGAAACCATAAACGTTTTCGGCTTACTTTAGCTCTCTTCAGATGAATAAAAATAAAATGTTTAAAAGTTTTTTCATGTAATTTAAAGATCGAGGTCAATGACCTTATTACGTAGTTGTTTAGCAAATTTGTCGCACGAGGTTTTGATAAAAGGAATTGTTGAAAATTGATTTAAAAATGCAAACGCAAAATAACAGCCGTAAAGCCTATGGCCCACGTACAATCCAAATAACAAAAGTAACAGTTTAAAATATATTTAGACATAATATTGCAACATTTGCGGTAATTCCAAATTGAACATAAATTCGTGTACGATAATTAAAAAATGTAATTCTAATTTTGAAACTAAAATTTACGAAGCTTTATTAATCAAAAAATATAACCCTGGATGTAATCGACAATTATTTGCTAATGGATCATCGTTTTTGTTAAATCTATTTTAAACTGTTACTTTTGTTATTTGGATTGTAAGGGGTGCGTTGGCTTTGCAGTTGTTGTTTTGCGTTTGCATTTTTAAATTAATTTTCAAAAATTCCTTTTATTAAAACCTCATGCGGCAAATTTGCTAAACAACTGCGTAATCAGGTCAATAACTTCGATCTTTAATTTACATGACAAAAGTTCAAAACATTTTATTTTTCTTCATCTAAAGAGAGCTAATGTAAGCCAAAAACGTTTGTGGTTTGTTTCTGTTTTATTTTCACATGAATATATGTGTATTGCTGTAAGTAATTGTAATATGATTGAAAAAAGTATACTCTCTCCCTAAATTGTATTTATAAATAAATCGAAAATTTTAGGTTTGTCATTCAGCTGCCTGAACGATCTTTTCAAAGAAACTGGCTTTTTGTTAAAAAAGTGCACTTGGCTTAGTAAAAGATATTTTAATGAAACTTCAAACACAGTGGTATATAAACCAAATTTTGCGGCTGTATTTAAACAGTTTTTTGTTTAATTTTTCAACCCATTAAAGATCGCAAAACTTTGAAATACATTTTTATGTTTTATTTGTTTTTTCAATGCTTTGAATAATAAAGAAAAAATTATAGTTAAACTAAAAATTGTTTGTCATCGTGTTACACAAATGCAATATCAGTTTCCGCCTTAAATTTTAAAATCATACAATGGTAGATTCAAAAACTCATTTTTAGATTACTTAGAGTGAATCTTATACTTAGCTTTTTGAATCTAATTTATCTGATTAGACGTTTTCTCAGTAGCAGAAACATCAGTGTGATCTTGAACCTTGGTTCTCAACATTTTTGCCGTATTCTTTTTTTAAAACTCAGGTACAGTCATTTTCCCTCAGCAGATCAGAAAAAGTTTTTGTTTTGTTTCAAAAAATTTTTTGTAAGTCGGAAAAAATTAATTGAAATTGTTTAGTAACGACTTTGATCTTCACTTAAGTTTTTTCCGGAGTAGAATGGATGTTGGTTCCAACAAACACAGACAAAAAAAAGATTTTCGTTCTAACCCTTTATGTCCTATTAGGACATACCTGTCCCCTTTCAAGAAACGTCTATAAATTTCTTAACTTCTAAAAAAATTGTCATAAAAAAGGTTTAGAATACTTTCACACGCATTAATTTTTACAAAAATTTATTTTATGGGCCGCTCTATTTTTTACATCATGCGACAGAAATTTTCAAAAATCTTTTCTAAAAATTTTAATTCTGCTAAAATAATGTTTTTAAGCAATAAACTTCGGTAAAGATATATGTTTTTTTACTTTAAAAATTGTTTTTTGTTGCTCTATTTCATAGTGTACGTTTATTATTTTTTAGATTTTCATTTTTTTGGGTTTTTTTTTTTATTCAATACTTTTCAAACCAGACATATATGTTTAAATAGGTCTTAAGAGTTAAAAAAATACACTCACATGCAAATGTTACAAATGACATTTTGTAAGCATTGTAATGAATAAAAACAGATGGCCAAAAAATAGTTATTTTTCACCTTACAAATATTGAAAATTTTGATCCTTAAAAAAATGTATAAAATTTCACAATTTTATTATAAATAAACAAAGAAATTTATTTTTTTAGTTAGAGCCTTTTTCCAAAAATTATCAGATCAAAAGCACTTGAGTGGATGTAATTACCAATGGAGCTAATTTTAGTGCAGCATAAAAAACTTTTACTGTAACCTCCAGCGCAAAAGTCTTTATGTAAGAAGCAATTTTCCGTTGGGCCACTAACTTATGAAGAGGGAACTTTTTAATTCAATATATTTATACTTTTATGGGAAAATCAACACTAATACAAGATCAAAAATATAAAAAATACCATAAAAATGGGAGTTTTTGTTTTGGGAAAAAATTTAGAGTTTTAATTTTCGTTTTTGTATGCGATAAAGCAAGGGTTTTTTACAATTTTGTAGCATTTATTAGATAAATTACTCCAGATTAATAATTGAACTGTATCTGACCTAAAAATCAGTTAAATATTTTTCTTTAGCTTGCACAATCTATACCTCTAAAGAAGAATACCAAGCTGTTTTTTGACAGCTAGTCCATGTCATCTAAATACTCACATATTTGACCTGCTAAGGTATTTTGTAGTAGGGGTTTAAGCCGGCATTTCACAACCTTTCCAAAATTTTAAGTCTGATTCTAAATTTTATTATAAAAGGTATAAGCACTAAAGATATTTTGAATGCTGCAATAGATTGCACAGCAGTAGCAGCTAAAATTAGCAGGATACCAGGTCTAGTTGTTGTGGTCAACATTTGTTGTTCATTTGCCGGAAAGTTTTTGAAATCAGTGTGATAAGCAAAACGGAATTGATTAAGTTCCTCACCAAAATATTGGGGCTGTTCATAACGAATGCATGTATTTAGTAAATCTGTTTCTTCAGGTAAATAAATGACTACTAAAAAAATGACTAAGCATAACGGCCAAATATTTTCTTGTACTGCACGAGATGAAATGTGTATTTGGGCTGTTCTTAAAATGAAGACTTGATTTTCAATTTCATACAATAAAAGAAGCTTTTAAAAATCAAATTCCATTATAATTTTTACTTTCCAATTTAAAAAAATTAAGGTTAGTTTAGTTATATTTTGCTATGTAAAATTCTAGAAAAGTACTCAAAAATCGATTAGTACCTGTATGATGCTTTAGAGAAAAAGAAAAGTCCTCTAAAGCCCTATTAGGACATATATGTCCCCTTAAAATAATCTTTTACAAAAAACAAAAATATGATCTTATTTTTATATAACATTGTTAAATAGCGACAACAGAGCCTAAAAAGCCAAAAAAATTTTTTTATTAAAAAATAATTGAAGAGACGATTGGCGGTACAAAATTTTAAGATAGCTTTAGAAAGCGTGTTCATTTCTCAAAGACTTTTCATCTGACATTTATCTGGAGGAATTGTCAGAATGAACTGAGAGCAATTTGTTTGTAGTTATATAGGCAAGAAGAATTAGTCTGATTGGTTAAAAAAGGCAGCCAACTAGGAACAGAAAAGAAAAAAAGGAAAACGAGAGTGCGTCTGATTGGTCAAGGGAGACAATCAATCAGAATTGAATACAAAAGAGCGCTATGAATCAGTTTTAAACTGTAAAGAAATTCCCTGGGTTGACAGAGATTGAGTTGAAAAGATTTGATAAACGTAGCTTTAAGAGCGGAGAGGTGGAAAGAAGTATGTCCTCGAGCAAGAATGAAGAATTTGGTGTCAATGTATTGGCTTAAACAGGAAGCGTTTTCCACAAGATGTTGTCCAATAGCAGAATCATGGGCGATGATTTGAGAAGTGCTGTTTTTTTTTTTTGTTACTGGCACGGAAAAGATTAGAGCGATATTGGAAAGAATTTCCCGTGCCTGCAAGAAGGCATTTTATCCAGCCCGTCAAGCATTCAGTACAAACAATGTAAAGAAATAAAATAAAGAATTTGTTTAATTTTCACTGGCATGTATGGTAAAAGCAAGGGCATACCAGCCGCAATAATGTTGGGAGACAATACAGTTTTACCCAGATTTTATAATGTTGGCCCAAATCATGATTTTCTAGTACTTTAGGGAGATCAGAAAAAACTTTGTCTCAAATTAGACCAAAAAAGTCTTTACTTTGAATCTGTCTCAAATTTTCTATTTTTTAATCCAAAAAGTTGTGATCTCTGTCGTTACCATTTTTTAAAACGCTGTGGCCAAAACGGACTCCAAAACACTTTATTGATCTTTCTTTGTTTCTTGTTGAACAAATCGTGTTGATCAACAAAAGTCCGGGCGTCTATTAATACAAATGTTTTAGCTTATTAAACTTAAACATAAATTTAAATCTAAAAATTATAATAAATAAATAAATAAGTAACCTCTTGCTAGCAAATAATTTAAAGCTTTTTATACCCAAAAAAAACAATAAAAAGAGACGTAAATTATCTATAATCATTTAAAATGATACTGAACTATAGAAATAAAAACCAGATGCGTTTGGTGAAAAAAAAATCCGTTGTAAATGTGCGTGGAAAAAACGACGCTCTAGAAAATTAAATTGAGAAAGCAACAGACAATAATTTGTTAAGAATCTCCTCAAACAGGCATTTTTTATTAAGTTTTTTTGGGAAGGTCTATGCAAAGTGCCTCAAAAAGACTTGCCGTAAAATAGTCGAGCCTCAACTTCAGGATGCACGATACAGATTTCGTCCAGGCAGATCAACCATGGACTAAATCTTTGCCCTTCAGAAAGTTTTTGAAAAATTGTGAAAATATTCTAAAGAAGTGTATAAATGCTCTGTAGACCATGAAAAAGCATATGGCCGTGTTCCAAGAGACAAGTTGTGGGGAGTACTGCTAGAATACAAATATGATGTAAGAGGTCAGCTATTAGTTGCTATCAAATCGTTGTACAAATAGTCAGAAGTCTGTGTTGGTGTCGATGGCATGAAAACCTTTTAGCTTTTAGTGTCAGTATTGGAATAAGACAGGGCTGTGTTTTCCTCCTCTTCTGTTTATTATATACATGGACAAGATAGATAAAGACAATTCCTCCAGTAGTGGTGTCATTTGGGGAGTGCAATGTTCGGCGCCTGCTGTTTGCGATGACCTTGCATTGTTAAGCTCGAACAAAAGTGATTTCCAATATGCACTTGATTGGTTTTCCAATGCATGCTTGAATGCTGGTATGAAAAATCAAAGGTTTATTCCTACTTGACAAGCTTAAAAGCACTGACATTTGTCAATTTCTCAACATCGAATCGCTACTACTCCGCATAGAACGATCGCAACTGCGTTGATATGGGCATGTGATACGAATGTTCCGCAAGCAAACAGCAAAGTAAGTAATGAAAGCTCTTCTGAGTGACAAAAGGCCTAGAGGGCGACCCCGAACTCGCTGGGGGGATTATGTTGAAGATCTGGCCTGGACATGTCTTGGAATTCCACCGGCGGACTTGGCGCTAGTTGCAAGAGATCGGGATGCTTAGAGATCCCAACTCAAGCTGCTGCTCCCGCAAGCCCAAAAGGACGAACGGGCAAAGGAAAATACATTGAACTAATTTAATATTTTCCCTGAAAATGGTGATGATGATATAGCTGAAAAAACTTTTTGTAAAAACAAACATACAGTATAGAAAAAACTATTGATTCTTAACTTGGGATTAAGAAAAAAGTAAAATTGCTCTATGTTAAATAATTGCTTCTAGATTGGGTTGGCTTTCTCAAGTTTTACTTGCAAAACATATCTTGAATGTCATTTTATTTTCTGTTTAAATGTGTACGTGCTACTCAGAGAAATCTAAAACTCAAATTTTGAATACTAAAATATATGATAGTACAATGTGAATTATTTAATCTTATCAATGCTTTTTTTTTGGAATAACTAAATATTTTTATTAAACTGTTTGGAAATTTTCTAAATATAATTTTTCATAATTATAAAACATGAATTGATTATTTTTATTGATATAAGGTATTAAACTTTAGTTAATCTATTTTTGCATAAGAATATCGTGCAGTTAAATGAAAAAAATTGTTTATTGTTGAAGTGGTTCAATCAGTACTAAGACTAAAAAATTTTTGCTTTAATACAAGTTAGCCTATAGGTCTGATGATTAAAATTGAATTTTTTATAGTGCATTGTAAGACTGCTCAACACGTAACCAGTGAGCGGCATGTGGTCTGCAAATCCTTTTAATGCAGTCTACCAAGAAATTTTTCATCAGATGCCGAATTATCTCAGCGCCTATAAACAAAATTCAATGGTGCACAGATAATTTGGAATACAGTTATTTTTGTCCAAGCAAGAGCTTCTTGACTTTTTTCAGAGAAACAACTCGTAGAGTCAAAAGGATCAACCTTTTTTGTCTTAACCAAAATTGTGATAAAAATTCCGTTTATCATTGAAATTAACTTAAAAAAATTGTTAAAATCAATGTGACCAAAACAAAATTCATAACTTTCATTTTAACATAAAACTTTCTAATCAACTTCCTTGAAAACTTGAATTCGACATCATTTTGATCACTGCACCGATTGCGGCTCGCTGTAAACTTGCAAACGAATATTTGGTTCGTGACAAGTAGAAGATTGGACAACCCTGGCTTACTGCAATTCTGGTTTGCTTCTCAATTGCAATGCAACTGGTCATTTGTAAAAACAGTAATACCATAAATTAGATAAACTACATTAACATAAAATAAGTAATACCATAAACCAGTGTGAGTTTGATCATGCAGAATAACTTTGATTATTTTACAATAGCTAAAGAAATAAAAAGTTTGGTATTGAAATAAAGTGGGATTTGGATTTTTTTATAATTATTGCTTTTATGCAAATTTTTAGATAAAGTTGTGAGTTTTTTCAAGACGTTACCGTGAGCAATTTTTGTTCGTGAAGCTAACCCAAATCTCTCTGCGGTTAATATCGTTTCTTGGGATATTCTTTTTATTTTTTTTCCTTTTTATTCCATTTTGGTGCCGAAAGGGTATTTTGAGTTAATTTTACTAAAAAAAAAACGCTTACAGTGACTTCTTTAAGAAACCTAAATTCTCACCATTTTCAGTATAACAAAAAGCTTGATCAAATACTAAAGCTTAACATGCACAATACACCTTCACTAATTAATGTCATTTATAGTTATAAAGTCATGCATTCTTTAATTTTTGAAAATAATGTTTTAGCATCTGCATCTTTTAACATTTTTTCAACATATTTTAATCAAACAAAACGTATTTTAATGTCGGCAGCATAGTCAAGTGGTTAAAGTGCTGGGATTGTGATCGACATGGTGTCGGTTTAAAACCGACTCGCGCCATTCTATTGTGTCCTTAGGAAAGACACTTTACGACACTTTTCTGGAAGTAACCACAGGCAATCTGGGTTAGTTTCACACACAAAAATTGCTTGCGATGATTCTTTATTGATTTATTTTTATTTTATCTCTATACTTATCCTTCTGACTTGCAGGAAAACGTTGGAAGCAGTAATACAAAGAGCACGTAATTACCCTGACCAGCGTCTAGAGATGCCAAGATATTGCTGTCCGGTTTAAAGTTTTATTTTGGTTTTTAGTTTTATAAAGGTATGACAAAAATTTAGAACTGCTTGCCAAGTGCATATTGGAAATCACTTTTGTTCGAGCTTAACAATGCAAGGTCATCGCAAACAGCAGGCGCCGAACATTGCACTCCCCAAATGACGCCACTACTAGAGGAATTGTCTTTATCTATCTTATCCATGTATATAATGAACAGAAGAGGAGGAAAACACAGCTCTGTTGTTCCCAAGAACACAATTAAATGTCGCTAGTACACGTAGGTTTAGTACCAAGACCATGTTGATCACAACCACAGCGCTCTAACCACTTGCAATGCTGTCAACTTCTTGAAAAGACCTAAATTTTGTCTACAATTTAATAATAGTTATATGACCAACTTTTAATGTCCTGTTACCTTTCAACTGCCTTATATATGCAGACATGAAAATAAATTATGCTTACCTTCCATGAATTGCATGCAGAAAATAACTTAAATGCCAAATATTTTGTGCATTGAGAATGGAAAATGTTAGTTTGTTTTATTTATCATTTTGTAGATAACACATCAGATTGTTTGTCGCAATGTTAATGTTTTCATGTAATATTTAAACGGTTAGTTATAGCTTATTCAGTTGTAACATTTATTAAAATTAGTAAAAAGTTGGAAGGAGTAATTGTAATGTAACGGATCAAAGATGATCAAGTGTTTTAGTCAAATGGGAAGGTTGTAGTCAGAGACCCCAAGAATTTTGTTAATCTCTATCAAGCATGAGCCTCCTAAAATTGGTGTAATTAAAATATTTCAATGGTATGTTTGAGTTCTTTTTTGTAGCAGAATTTTATGCGTATATTATTAAATTAAATCACTATTCATTAATGGTGTTGGGGTCGTGTTTATTGTTTACCATTAATAACCCGATGAGTATTCCCTAAAATTATAAAGTAATTATCTAAACTCGGCAAATAGTGAACGAGAACTGTTTTTTCCAGGAATGTGGAGCTGGAGCTGATGAGGCTGTTGTATTTTACTTGCCCAGAGCCATAATTTTAAAATTGTGGCTCCATGCAGTTGGATACAGGATTAAATTACATTGATATTCAAAAAATTCACATTACTATTAAAACAGATATCGAAAAAATGCACTTTAAGTACTAAGATATGCAATAAATAGTTGATTTGTTTGCAGCGTGGTCGAATGGTTAGAGCGCCGGGATTGTAATTTACACAGTCTCGGTTCAAAACCGACTCACGTCATTCTGTTGTGTCCTTGGAAAAGATGCTTTACGGCACATTACCCTGCATAGTGGTCTTGGCAAGCAGTTTTAAATTTCAATAACATCTTTATTAAATTTTAGGCGGACAGCAATATCTTAGCATCTCTGGAAGCAGGTCAAAGTAATTGCTTAGATTATGTATTAGCGCTTCAGTCGCTTTCCTGCTAGTCAGGAGGATAAATAGACTGAAAATATCCGATCTTTAAAGCAATTTATAACGCCAACAACTGATATAGCCACTGCAGCAACTTTGTACTAGCAAGCTATAAGAATGAATTAGGACTTCAAGGGCAAATTTTAATCTTAAGAGTTTGTCTGCTACAGAAAACAATTCAATTTCTCTTAACAACAAACATTGTGGTCTCACAGGTGCAAAACAATTCCAACGACTTCTAACTGGAATTTCAACCGAAATTATTGACTGATTAAAATAAAAACAAAATGCGCGCTTATATAAGATTACGTTAGGTGACGCTCAATTTTAATAAAAAATATGCAAAATTGGAAGCCGTTTCCAATTAACGATTAAAATAAGTTTACTATTAGTCAAGCAGTTTGCGATAGCCAATCAGAGACGCACCAGCGAACGGATTAAGTAATTAGAAGTCTCGTCTTAACAAAAACGCATTCCATTCACGATTTTCTCAACAGTTCCAGAGAAAAAAGAAAATCCTAGGTGTTTAAAGGTTACTCGCTCTTTCGCTGTTTGACACGTGCTCGTCGTCGTCATTTGAATGGTATCCACTCACTCCAGGTCAGACACAAACAGGACTGGGGTCAAGGTTTATCCTTTTACTACCCCAGACTGCTGCACTGCCTGAATCAGATGCTGGCAATGGTGTTATTAAGCCAGCATCAAGTTTCTTCATCCAAAATAGTCAGACCTCGTGCTCCATGTGGTGCCTGATGTATAGGGCATGGTCTGCGGTTTGCTCAGAGCCGCCACACCCGCAATTTTGTGAAGGAGCAAGACCCCATTTGTTCATGGACAAATGAAATTGCCCAACACCTGTCCGCAGGCGGTAGAGCTTAGCCCAAGCTGCTCGGGGTAAGTCCATTTCAACAGACCTGGCACCGGTCCGGGGCACAAAAGCATGGAGCCTGGAAGCATTTTCACAATACTTCGCGTTCCATTTATAATTTTTCCATTTAGAAGCGCGGATGTCAAGTCTGGCAAGGTTGTCCAAAAGACTCCGCGCAGCTGGCACAAACAGGCGTCTGGATCTTAGTCTCACTGAGGACCCACATAAGAGACCATACAAGATATGATCGGGGTCCAGAGATCCACGGTAAGCCAAGGAGAGTGTTGCTCCCATTCGGCGTAGCTCAGCTGGCTGGATGCTTGAGAGTAAAGGTAGGTGGTCCGTTGGAGTGGGACGCAGGCATCCAGTAACTATGAGCAAGGCGTCGTTCAAGACACTGTCGATGAGGCGAGTGTGAGCACTGCAACACCAGACTGGCGCACAGTACTCAGATATTGAGTAGACTAGAGACGAGGTGGCTATGCGTAGTGTTTTAGCACCAGCACCCTATCCCGAGCCCACGAGTCGCCTCAACAGTGTGACGCGCGAGGATAGTTTTTTGCGCAATGCCACTAAATGATGACGAAACGTGAGCGATCTGTCCAGTTTTACCCCAAGATAATTAGGGGTTGGACAGAACGGTAAAAGTCTATCATTTTTGTAGACTTTAACTCACGTTTGGCCTCTCGGTTATTTAAGTGAAAGGCTCTCGTCATCGTCTTAGTGTGACTGAGCTTCAACCTCCAAGTCTGGAGATACGCTGAAAGTGTACACATGTCTTGGCTTAAAGTCCTTCCAGTTTCCAGAAGAATGCAACAATGCTAAGTTATCAGCATAAGCAAACTTTCTGGAAATCATGGAAGGAAGATTGTATGTATAGATGTTAAATAGGAGAGGAGCCAAGACCGATCCCTGAGGAACGTCGTTTTTAAGACGGCGTAGCCTGCTTTGCTTGCTGTCACCGGTGGTAAGGGTGAAACTTCGATTTCGGACAAGCTCCATGATCATTTTGACCATGTGCTTATCCGGAAGTAGTCTCAGCAGCTTTCAGGTAAAGCCACGGTGCCAGACAGTGTCATAAGCAGCTGTCAGATTGATAAATACGGCACCGGCGTTCTTCTTAGCCTCGAAAGAATCCTCGATGTTCTGGGTTAGCAGAACAACTTGATCTACTGTTGACTTCCTGTGTTGGAACCCAGCCTGCTCTTTAGGAAGCAGTGGATCAACTAATGGTTCAATGCGGGCGTAGATAAGCCTCTCGAGGATCTTGTAGGGACACAGAGCAGAGATATCGGTCGATAACTCTTTGGGTCCCCCACGGGCTTTGCTGGTTTTGGGATCGCGACCACAAGCGCTCTTCTCCAGATCTTGGAAATTTTGAATCGGTGCAAACAAAAAGAAAGGAAATCACGTAATCAGCACTTCAAAGCAGCTCCGGCATGGAATATAAGCTCTGAGCAGATGGAATCAGGTCCCGAAGCTTTACCTGGTTTTAAATGTTGGAGTGCAGCAGCAAATTTTCTCTGTGAAAAATTGTCAGAGATATTTACTGCGTCTGGTGTTGTGGCCCTCCAAAGGTCAGACACTTCTTGAGAGACAATTCGAGATGACTTGCAATCAACAGCCTCGTATTTCCCATTTCTAACCAGCTGAGATGCAATAGCATCGGCTGAAACGAAACAATGACGAGGAGAGTGCGTGACTTACCAGTAAGGTTGTTCAAAATACTCCATGCTTTTGACTAGAGTGTGAGAAGTCAATGCTCCAAACTGCCTCGGACCATCAATCCCTCCGATTTCTGTCAAGCTTGGCAAGCAGAGCTGTAGCAGCTAAACTCAAGTCGTCTCCCTGAGGAGACTGCAGAAAGGTTTTATAGAGGGATTCACACTCTGCATCCCAACACGGAATATAGTTATTTCGATACCGGCATGGGATAGTCTTTTTGGCTGCTTTCTTAATGGTGTTACAGAAGTCCTGGTAAGCCGCATCCACATCAAGTGAATCAGGTGGCAACAAAGTCTTTGCGAATTTATTCGTCAAAGCAATGTAGTGACTCCATTTGGCCTTGCGGAAGTTCCATCGCTTAACAGGCATGCTTGGCACTGCCATAGCAAACCTTGGTTGTGTAATAAGCGAGGGTCGACGTTGTGACCTGGGAAACTTCTCAAGGACACGTCTATCCGGTAAGCGACTGTTTGGACCTACGCTAGCAAAGCTAGATCTGGATTGGTACCAGTGTTCCAGCGGCCGGAATAAAAACTGGAAGCGTCCTTGGCATTATATAGGAGGGCAAGACAATTAATACTTGCCCAGCCAGCCAAGCACTTACCATCCGGACTGTTGTCGTCGTGACCCCAATCAGCATGAAGACAGTTAAAATCGCCAAAGTAAAGACAGGGGTGAGGAAACACTGGGAGATCCAGAGTTCGCAATCGCGTTGGCGGTGGTTTGTAGACGTTGACTATTTTATAGCCATCAACGTCCACACACAACCACTCGATCTCCAATGTCGGTGGAGATTGGTCCAAAAGCGTGTATCTCAGTCGCTCGTGGACAAACGTGGCAAGGCCGTGCTTCCTGCTTAAAGAAGACCCAGCTAGTTGGTAGTTCGGAAGTACCAACTTCTCTGCATCAGTGCAGTGGGTCTCCTGCAGTAGGATGACGAGAGCCTCAGACTGCATAGCAAGGTTATGAAGAACGTTCATCTTGCTAGCAGTGAGGCCTTCGCTGTTCAGCTGAAGAATAGTGGGTCTTCGGAACTTGTTGGCAATGTGCCCTGAATAGGGCAGTTTTATTCTGACATTGCCCCGTCCTGAAAAGGACGTTTGCCGACTAGCAGACCCACACTGAACATCGGAATGGGTGGATACCCTTTCGTTTTGGTAGTCTCGGTTTCGGTCTGTCATTTAAACAGCAATGAACAGATTTGCTCACGGCCCGGGCTGCGAGAAAGCACCCACCATCTGGGCCACCGTCTTAGTTTGACTGAGCTTCAACCTCCAAGTCAGGACATACGCTGAAATTGTAGACATGTCTTGGCTTAAAGTCCCCTCCAAGTCCTTCCAGTTTCCAGAAGAGAGCAACAATGCTAAATCAGACGCGCGCTTAATATTACAAACAACAAAATAAACAATTAAAACAGTTATAAAACATTTTGCAAATAAATTAAGTAAATTAATTGATGTTTCACCCAATATGCAATTATCACTTGATTTGAAAAAGACTACATACTAACAAAACTCAGAATTACAGTAGAAAAACAAAGATTAATTATATATTTATGGGGTTACGATTTCATTGTAAATAAAGTGTGAGGATTTTCTTTAGAAGAGTGCTAATGACTTTAATAGTCAGAGGGATGGTTCATATTTATCAGAACAAAAATATAAAAAAAAATACTACAGTAAAATAGTCCCAATAAACTGTTTTGCCTGTAAAGCTTATCAGAGGACACAATATGAAAAAAAATACCAATTACATTGAAAAAAATAAAAATATAAAAAAATAAAAGTTAAATTGAATAAGAAAAATAGAATTTTAGAAAAATAACATTACAAGGAGTTTCCGTTAAGCAATAATTTTTTTACTAAAGTTAGTGAATATATATATATTTATATATTGTTAATTTTTATCTTTACATTTGTTCTTCTAATCCACAGATGACGCTATAAATTGAGCAACTTTCAAGAAACCATCTTGAATTGCTTACGGAGATGCCAAGATACGACTGTTCAGTAAATATTTTTTAAATATGACCGAAATTTAGGTCTTATTTTCAAACCGCGAGCAGAAGAAAGTGACGTACAGTGTTTTCTTTAAGCACACAACACAAAAGTGCAAGTAGGTTTTGAACCGCAGTCGTGTCGATTAAGTTTGCCAACTGTCACGGTGCTATTGACCACTTGACTACGCTTTTTAATCAAATCAAGTAAAATGTCCCGTTAGAAGCAGACACGACTAAACACACATTCTTTTTAAAACCATTTTTTGATTTGACCATAAAAATTTTATGAAATTGCAAATAATGTTGGTTTACACAAGACCGAATAACATTTATATTTTGATAATTTACTTGAGAAAATCCGATGGGTAGTTTTAGTGTAGCAGGCTATTTTTTGGCCTACCTTATGATTTTTGTAAACTTTTTGCTGTGGCATAAGATAATCCTATTTACACAGAGTCACGTGAGCGGCAATATGAAGATTTAGTGTTGTGGCAATACAGATTTTTTGTTGATTGCTTTGTTTTACCGACATAATAGATTATGTCGGTAAAACAAAGCAATCAATGAAAACTTGAGGACCTTCAACTTTATGCAAAATAAGAAGAGATTAATAGCAAATATATTAAAAGTAAAAAATTTGAATAAACTAGAATAAATTTCTCCAACATATCAAAAAAATCACCTGCGCAGCTATTGTCTGTTAAGAGTATTGGACATATAAACTTAGGGTCTTCCGAGGACCCCCTCTTAAGTAGTCAACAGAAAATAACATCCTAGGTAGATAAGGGTTAAAGCATTTCTAATTTATTTAAGATCTGTCTACTTAGATTTACTTAGACATATTCTTTACGTAAATTAATATTTGCTTTTCAAAGAGGTGATAATAAATATTATCGATTGCTTTGCTTGACCAATCAAGAATTGCGCATAAGGTATTTTTATTTTTAACATGCAAAATTAAGTTAGCTTTAAATTCTACGATCATAATAGCTTTCTACGATCATATCGCTAAGCCGAGTTTGTTGTTCATCGTTTTAAGGCATTAAAGAAATTATCAAAAATTTCCGACACAAATGTAAATACTTTAGCAAGTAGGGACTTTTTTTTTTAATAAATAATTCTGGAAAAAAATTTTTGCCGACACTATTCGTACAACTTTATGATGTGATTAAGTCAAACACGTTTATAGCTTTTTTTGAAATCGTTCTCAGACTTATTGGGATTTTTTACAAAAACTTTGCTACACGAAAAGGGAAATTTTGTTTTGACGTCCAAAAATGACTAAATTGCCATTTTGGTTTTTTGCACAATAAAACTGCAACAAAATATTTGTGTGGCATTGTTTTTAACATAATGCCGAACTTTTTAAAATGTGTTTTATCAGATGCTTTTAATTCATTTAAACCAAACGTGCACAATTTTCTGCTTGTGTCGGCCGCATTACAGAGTTAATTTTAACTAACGACCACCAATGAGTTATCCCTTTACTGTATAGTGTATCAAATATGATACAAACCAAATTTTAATTAGTTTTTCATTAAAAAAGATTATTTTTAAAACTTTTTGTTTTATAATCAAATACTATGCATTAATTTCTTACTTAAAACTTTTTACTTTTGAAATAGATTCCAATTTAATTTTATAATTGAAATTACAGTTCTTGAGCTACAGTTACTTTTGATAAAAATAAATTTTAAATTTTTTATACTTTTCCTGAAAATTTCCCGCTGAATGTTTTAATTAGTACTTCGTACTTAATTATTAGAAATTAAATTTTCATTTTTTAATGTAAATTGACCAAATTACACATATAAATGTGGCTGTATCATATTTGATACAATATGCGGTAAGTTATGTCTTTTAATGGCATACTCAAAATGCTGTTTGACCAGGAAACAGAAAACTAAATACAATACTGGACCAATGTTAAACTAAGATATGGCAAATTAATTTGATCTATTAGTATTTAACAGAAAACCTCAGTTTTATTACACTCTGAGTTTAGAGCAGCAGGATGGGAATTCGATGCTCAGTCTATCCAAGTGATTTTTTTCTTTATTTAAAAAAGGCACTTTTTGACAAATTCTTCAATGGAGTATCGTGTGGCTTATACAATTTTGAATCCGCTTGAAAAAGAAAGCAACAACTTGGCCCAATGGTCATACAAAATAAAATAATAGTAAACATATTCTTAAACGATAAAATAATGTTAGATAATTTTTTTTATAAAATAAAACCTTTATCAACAAAAAACTTATCTCGATTCAATAAAGCTATTTCATGCAGAATGTCTCAGTATAGCTTTTCAGATGAAACTTGGAAGTACTAGCTTTTCTGCTCTGGTATAGACCTAATGAGTTTCCTGTTATTAGATTACAATTGCATCAAACTGTTGAGCAAGATGATGAAAAACATTTATCTTGCTTATAAGGAACGTTAGATGTTGAGCTTGATCATGGTGCACGTTCAAACTTGTTGACAATGGTCATTGATAATTTTCTTGTTCTGCAATAAACGCTCTTCCATTAAAAGTCACTGACTGAACCCAACAGATGGGTAGATTCTCTTCAGTTTTGGAAGAATCGATTTCAGTTTGTCTTAAAAGCAGCGTTTTTGCTCCAAATAGCATCACCTAACGAATCATCGGCGAATTGTCTAGAAACTGAAAAAATCTGAGATAGTCATAAACAGTAAACATCTGGTGGTACAGAATTTGAAGATTGCGTGAAGTAAAAGATTTTTCTTCCCAAAGCTTTTCATCTGACACTCTTCAGGGGAAATCGTCAGAATGAAGCAAAATTGAAACCGAATTAAGTTATAAAGGGGGACAGTACAGTTCTCATTGGCTGAAAGAAGTTAGCCAATGAGAGAAAAGATTAAGAAATTTTCAAAGAGTAGACGAATTCTTTTTGCTTACACAGAAGGGGATTGAGAGATTTAATGAAAGTCGCTTCAAGAGCAGAAAGGTAAAAGGAAGAGCGACCTCGAGCGAGAATAGAAAATTTTTCGTTGCTGTAATGAAAGGCGCATTGAGCGTTGTCAAGAAGGTGTTGACCAATGGCGGATTTGTGAAATTATATAACTTAGTTCGGTTTCAATTTTGCTTCATTCTGACGATTTCCCCTGAAGAGTGTCAGATGAAAAGCTTTGGGAAGAAAAATCTTTTACTTCACGCAATAGTCATAAACGTAAAACAGAAAGACCATTCAAAAAAACAAAGAAACTCTTAAAAGAAAAACATTGGAAAAACGCTTTTCTTTTGTCAACTGTAAACGTTTGCTTAAATAAAAATTGTTCTTTTCTTGAATAAAAAATATCATATCAATTTTGCAAAGTGCATTTTTATTATCACCATCTTGATTTATTCTTCTAACTTGAAGAAAATTGTGGATCCTCCTCTTTAGGCCAACTATCAAGCGATTATCCAAATTTACTTTCAGAGATCTAAATATATTGCTGCCAGATAAATTTTTTTATTTTATTTTCTAGTTTTTATCTAGAGGTAGAACTGAAATTTAGAGCTATTTGATAAAACCGTCAAGCCAAGCTCAGAAAAGTGCCATAAAAAGTTTTTACCAGGAACAAAACAGATTCAATTAGGTTTCGAACTGCAACCATGGCAATCATGTCTGCAGTGCTGATATCCATCTAACCCATCCTGATAACTGTTTTTATTCTAGTACTACTTTTCTACACATTGTTTTAAAAAGTGTGTAAGATTTTTTTTAACAAAAGCGAAGTTTTATTCTGAAATTTTTTGCAAAATCTTCTCAAAGCACGTTTTGTATCATATGATACAAGTATAGAATTACCCCACTTTTTATTTTTTTAAAATTTTAAATAAATTAATGTTAATTTAGATGCATTTAATGGTTTTTAAGCTTAGTTAGAATTTTTTGTTTAAGTTAATAATTCAAATTCATAATAATTTGAATAATAATTCATAATAATAAAATTCATAATAATAAAAAATATTCATAAAGTAAAGGGTTATAGTGAATCATATAACAGTTTATAGTGTGGATAATAAGTTTCATGCCATTTACTCTGAACGAAAATTGTCATAAAGCGTAATATCAGATTTTTTAAAACATTTTCTAGTTTAATTTGCAAATCATTTTTTTAATGATATCTTAATCTAGCATACTAGCAAAAAACTTGTAAAACCAATCAGCCAAGGATGTTATTATCAGAATAACTCCTGACAAACAGGTTTATTATAACATTATTTGCAACGAAAAATTTATTTAGGTTAAATTAGTAATGAGTTAAGAGCGTGACGTGAACAGCCGGATGTTTTGCACGATTCGTTTAAAAAAAACAAAAATTTTTTGAATTTGTTTCAAAGTTTTAACCTTTACATAATTTACACGAATAATTTAAAAATCGAGGAGCAAACTTTGCGTCACACGCATTTTCAAGTATTTTTATTGCAAAAAAAACGTTCTTGACTTTACTCAGTGAAAGTAGAAAAACGTCAGAGAGTTGTAAAATACAAAGTAAAGAAACTATTGTTTTTTTTTAGAAAAGTAGCCTACTTGATGACATCAAGTCCAAGCGGCTATAATTAATTAATTTATCAAATTAAAAAATACTTTAGTTTAAAAATAAATTTTATTTTTTTCAAAAAACAGTTTCGCCTGCCTAGGTTTATCAGGTAGCACTTAAAATCTTATTCAGATAGAATTTTATTTTGTCAGATTCTTTAGGGTTCTTTGATGAACGGGCAGGCAAAACAGTCCATAGGGGAAAATAAAAGTTAATAAAAAACTAAAATATTTGTTAGTTTGATAAGTAAAAAAGTAGTAAGTAGCAAAATTTTCAAACTGCAAAAGTAAATATGACATTAATTTTTAATTCCCAACAATCTGTTTGCTTATTTAAGCTCCTCAGGAAGCCATTGAAAATTTTGTTCGAATGAAATAATTTTATACCTGTTTAAGTAATAATTTACAGCATGTATGTAGAATAAGAGTAACTTTTCATAAAAGTAAGTCCAAAGATATTTGCTGTATAAAAATTCTTTTTAGAAATTATTGCAAGATTAAGTTGTTAAATAAAAAAAAAAATTTTTTGAAAATATTTTATTCATTTTTAAAAGTAAGAAAATAAATGAAACTTACGATTACAGCCGCCATTTTTATAGTTTTTCTTGCAAAGATTTCGGCACAAAATTCAAATGTTGGTAAGCTAAAGATTTATTTTATTATTCTTATTGTTATAAAACTTGTTTTAAACATTTTCATTGAACACTTTTTTGACTGGATGTACAAAATGTTTATTTAATATTTGATAATTCTTTGCTCAAGTTGATCACCCGTAATTTTGTAAATTTGTTTTGATTAAACTAAATTTATTCCTTCTTTTTTTTGTAAAATTGACAAAAGATAGATTTTTTTTGTAATGTTAAAACGAATCAAACCAATAAAATATCTTAAAATTGAATCAAGCAATATTGAATTAATGTATTTGTTTTTTTTTCTTTATTTTAATTTAACTCAATAAGAAATGCATCGTACCGTTTTAGCTTACTAGTCAAATAACAAACTTTTCTGTTTGCATAGTACAATATGGTGTTTAAAATTGTACTGGAAAAAGTAAGCTGTTTCAAACACCCTATATTTCTTTTTCTCTATTTCTGTTTGATAAATAATAAAAAATTAACCCTATGTTGTATGGATTTTTTGTCATTTACTGGTCGCACACTTTGAGCAATTTCGTCGCTATGTGATTATTTTATATACGTATTTTAAAGAGCGGTTTTCAGCATTTTCACTTTTTAACTCATTGTCCTAGTTATTTCTTTGTAATTGTCTTTTGTTGAGCCACTATCATAAAAATTTATTTATATTGCCAAAACGTCAGCTACGCGTTGCCCAGTAAACACTTAATTTCATTAAATCAGTAAAGTACAACAACACGTAAAGTATATAGTCTAAAGAGTTACTGCTGCTCAGCATTAACCGAAAAGCAAGCAGCTTTTGTTCGCTTAGGCTACGTTTATTGATGATACTGAACAACTCGAAGCAGAAGTTTAGTTGGTCTTTAATACTTTGACTGCCAAGCTGGTTTTTTAAAAATACCTCAGTGGGGCCACAAAAAAATTTTCCTAGATTTGCATAATACTGAAAATATACAGTATATGCAAAAAAACTATTTCCACTTGACTTTAACCCGTTTTTACCCGAATTTATTTTGTTTCAAAGTAATGAAATAGAAATTATTCCAGTAAAAGCATTTCATTACATAAAATTTTGGAATCAATTGTTATTAACGGCACATAATTGTAACTATGACGGCATAAAGGTTTTTTTTTTAATCAAACTTTGAGTCACAGCTAGATTAGAAACCAAAAAAGTGAACGTAAAAAGTAAACTGGTTGTTTTATTGTTGAATGCAATACTTTTTTTTCTACTTTTGAATTATAATGTAATATATATAACTGCAGACGGTACGGTTTCTACCTTTTGGGTCTTATCAATGCAGGAAAGTTGTGCTGAGAAAGAACAAGGCACATCAATTTGTACCTTGTGGCTAATCTTTTACTTGCGGTTTTAAGCCACAGTAAAATCAAAGCCCAGTGATGCCAAGAGTGCTCAAATCATATAAAATGATGAGCTATGCATAGTGCAACAGCATCACTTCTTCTCAGGCACAGCATCACTGTCTTATATATGTATATATAATATATAATGTGTATGTATAATATTTATAAATTCTATATTTATTTATATATCTGTTTTATATTCATTCATATATTTATATAATCCTATGGTCATAACATTATTGTCATAATTTTATATTGCAATTTTTTTGCCAGTTTTATTCATATATATTTGTTTTCAGATACCTATATTGATATAACTTACAGCAGAGTAACACTGATTTCTACTGCCAAACCCAAAAGCATGAGTAGAAAACGCGTGACGCTGAACAAATACAGCAAATGTTACTTGATATGTCAGGTGAATTAAGTTCCTTCATTGACAATGATGCTGCTTCTGATCCAGGTTATGTGAAGGAGAGACTGAGGAAGAAATTGAAAGACAGTTGAATAGAATAACTGTAGAGGAAGAAAGAGAAGAAGAATCACAAAGTGAAGAAGAGAATCAAGAAGAAAATAAAGGAAACGTAGCAGAGACTTCCCCCAAGTGGAGAGAATATAGTGGAAGACATAAAATATTAATTTTTACAGGTACCGAAGGCACTCAACGATACATCCTGCCACCAAACAATGTAACGCCTGAAAATGTATTCAAATTATTTGTCAGTGAAAAAGTATTTGAGTTACTTGTTACACAAACCAACCTTTATGCTGATCAAATGACTGCATTGAAAACAAATGATCAAATGACAACATTGAAAACAAATGAGCTTTGCATTTCTATAAAATGCCAAGGACGGGGCCAGTTTTTACTCTGGCCGCTGTAACACTGGCACTAATTTAGATCTAGTTTTATCTTGCGTAGTTTTTTGCAGTCGCTTACCGGACAAACGTGTTCTTGAAACGTTTCCCAGGTCACAACATCAAACTTTGCTTATTACACCACCAAGATTTGATTTGTTAATGCCAAGCATGCCTTTAAGTGATGGAACTTCTGTAAGGTTAAATGAAGTCAGTACATTGCTTTAATGAATAACTTCGCACAGACTTTGTTGCCGCCTGAATCACTCAATGTGGATGCGGCTTACCAAGACTTTGTAACATCCTTAAGAAAGCAGCTAAAAAGAAGGAGTGTCTGACCTGAGAAGGCGACAACACCAGGCTCAGCAAATACCATTGACACTTTATCACAGAGATAACTCACTGCTGCCCTCCAACTAAGTAAAAACCCAGAGAAAGCTGGTAAATCTTCTCACCAAGTGAAGCCCCTGACCCACCCTCATTCCATCTGCTCAGAACTAATAATCCATGCTGGAGCTACCTTGAAATCATTTTTTTATAAATTTGCATCTTTTCTTAAATTCATTAATAACACTAAAAATAATATTAAATTTACGGTTGAACATGAATTTGATTATGCTATTCTATTTTCGGACGTATTAATAATTCGTAGCGTTAGTAGTGGTTAATTAACTACAAAAGCTTATATAAACCCAATCATACGACTAAATATTTAAATTTTAATTTGTGTCACAATTTTCTTAAAAAGTTAGTTTGGTTAAAATTCTATTGTTTCGGGCAAATTATAAAATAATTTCTAATTATCAAGATAAGGCTAAAGAAATTTTATATATTTGTAATGCTCTACGTGATAATGTTTATCAGGATTGGTTACTAAGTTAGATTAAAAAAGAAACTAAACTTAAAATATATAAATAGGATTATGACACCGTATGAAAATCAGTACTTCTAAAGTGCTCAATAACAAAGTTAGAGCTTAAATTAACATGTTAAATAGGATTATGTATGTAAAAAAAAATGTGACTCTGTGAATTTACCATATTTTGAAAGTTTTACTAAAATGATATCAAAATTTTTGCAAAAATTTATTATTGAGGTTTACACTTACCGCTATAAAACTTTAAAAATGTTTTATCTTAGCTAAAAGATTCTACAAATTTGATATAAATGTGGTGCAATTTATAAAATTTCTTTTAAAGTTTGTTCTAGTGTACTGTATATATTGGTAAAATGAGTGGATGTTTTATATACTCGCTTATCTGAACATAAACGTGAATTAAAACCTATTAATATAGCTAAATTGAAAGAAGATAATTGAATACAATAGCTGCATTGGTTAAACATTGTCTTAAGTATGAATATGGAATTGATTTTGTAAAATTTGAAATATTAAATTTTAATATTAATTTTATAAAAAGAAAATTTTTAATATCGTTGTATATTAACAATATAAAAATTCAATGATTGATGAAGATTGGAATGTTTTACTAAAATACACCGTAATATAAAAATTTTATGATTGATGTAGGTTTTCAACCTGTTGATTTTGATTTTTTTCCGGAAATCTTACCTTTCTTATGCTATCAACAAAGAATAAATTCTGACCTTGAATCATTTATTTTTTTTCAGAAAACCTACTAACAAATTGCGATGTGACTGAAGTTGCGCAAAATCCTGTTCAAGCTTACCTTGGCTGGCCGTTTGTATTACGTTGTCAGACTTTGATACATGACAACGAACTTTTTTACGACTATGATGATAATCCATATGCTATTTATCAGGTAGATAACAATTAGTCAATATTTCTAACCGCGTATTATATGTAAACAACAAACTTCCCAAGTTTACTGTGTACAAAACGATTTAAAAATAATGTACAAAAGGTTAATACAACTTATTACCCTTATTGAAGATCATAGAGTAAAAGTCTTTTTAATCATTTAATGTTAGAATCATGCTAATGTTAGATATCTAAACAATATAATATTTTAATAATGTAATTTATATTAGAATTACCTTGGATATTTAAACAATCCTTGCTTAATATTAAACAAACCTTAATAATATTAAACAAGCTTATATTGAGCAGATTAAAAGAACAAAATTTTTAATTTTTTAATTTATTTTCTAATTTATAAAAAAAGTATCTACAAACACTATGATAACATTAATTTTTTTAGAAGTAACAATTTTTTTTATAATTTGTTGTATTGTCTTTTTTTGTATAACTTAATATTTATTGCATTCAAGTTAACAAAAACAGTTTTGGTAAAGCTATTTTGCAAAAATCAACTCAGCAAAGCGGGTGGGAATTTTACAACTATAGTCTTTGTTGTCATTTGGAAGGGAGTCCAATTCGGGTTAGAGACAAACAGAATGGGGCCGAGGGTTTATCTTTTTACTACCCCAAGCTGCTGTACTGCCCGGAGCGGATTCTGCAGTAATAGTATTTGGCCGGTATCGGGTTTTGTAAATAGAAGCGCCAGACCTCGTGTTCAATAGGCCGATGTATAGAGCACGTTATTAGAACGTGGTCTGCGGTTTGTTCAGTGGCATCGCACTCGCAATTTGTGGAAAAACGAGACACTATCAGTGACTGACAAATTGCATTGCTTAAACCCAGCCCAGAGGCAATGGAGCTTAACTGAAGGTGTTCGGAGATTTATTTTGCTTGGATTGAGGAAAATATCTCAAAAAAGCATAATTCTGATAAAACTTTGCTTGTCTTGCAAACTTGGCGACATATTTTAAAAGATAAAAACCTCATAAAAAAATGCCAGCTGCGTAGACCGCAGAAATTAGCATCGAGCACTGCCAGTTTTAATCCCTGACGTAACATTTTTTATTTTTATAATTATCCTTCTGACTCTCACAGAAAAGCGACGGAGACGCTAATACATGGGGTAAGCAATTACCCCGACCTGCTTCTGGGGATATTACTGTTCGCTTGAAATTTAATAGAAATATGACTAAAGTTTAGAAATGCTTGCCATGCAAGAGAATGTGCCGTAAGTATCTTTCCTAACGACACAACAGAATGGCGCGAGTAGATTTTAAACCAAGACCATGTTGATCACAATTCTGGCGCTTTAATCACTCAGGCACGCTGCCGACATTTATTCGACGTTTGCGGAGAACGATAATAAAGTAGCAATCGGTTTAGTGCTGCTGGAAAAAAATTTGACGTGAACGCGTCTACACTAAAACTAACGCTTGTGAAGAAGTTTTCGTCTAGAACAGAAAAAAATAATTTGCTATCGCGCATTAAAAAACATATCTACACAAAATCATTTTAACGTCCCATCTTGCAACAGTTTGTTACGTCAAAAATATTTCAGATAGTTCCTACTGTTACGGGGCGCCCAAATACTCTTTCTACCGATTATATAAGGAAGCTGGTTTTTAAAAAATAACGCGAAAAGTATCCTTTTTTTTATCAACATTGTGCGCACTCATATAACACTATATTTACTTGTTTTAATCATGTTGAATTCTAAAAATTACTCCATCATTGATTTTTAAAATTTTCTTTTTCGTTAGTTGTATTCTTTTAGCAACAACATCACATATCACAACATGGTTCCACTTTTATAGCATTTTAAGCCCGCTTACTATTTACGCAACGTCTTCAATTATTAATTTCACTAAGAAAATTTGAAGTAAACGTCGCAATGTCTTAGTCAGCATAAAATACACGGAATATCATCAAAAAAGTAAATTACAACCAGCGAAAGTTTGTGCAGGGTAAATAAGACTGTATAATAGAAAGCGGTGTCAATAAAAATATTCGTTTTGTATTGTTTAGAGAGAACTCGAGTTGATAAGTATATACATTAAGTTCTTTTTTTTTCTTTTCAGTGATAATAAAAATAAACACAATTGAACGTGAAGTTTGTTATTTTAGTGTATTATATCAAACGCTCAAGGAAAAGTTTTACTTAATCGAACGGGTAACGGAAATGCAATCTTTGAAACCAACACAATCTTCTATAACCATCCTGATATTCAAAACAAGGATACAAGTTTTATCATTTACACCAAAGTAAGTGGAAGAAATAAAACATTGAAAATATTAATATTACTCAAGTAAAACAGATTATATTAACACTATTTTTCTCATCTTTTTAAATCTTTTACATTCAACAAAAATTGAGAATTTATTGCTAAAAAAATAAATTGAAATTTTAATAATTTTTCACAGTATGATTTTTTTTTGAATTAAGTCATAAAATTTTTTCTATGAAATAGCAAAGAGAGTCATGAAAACTCGTAAACATCTATAAAACATTTTAAAATTTAGAAGGTCAAAAAGTTTTCAAACTTTTACCAAAAAGTGTAAATCAATCACAAATATTTTTGCAAACATGGGATAATGCTTATAGGATTTTTCTATTATAAGGTTTTTTATTCCAATTAATTTAAAAATAGTATCTTTATTCAAATTAGCGGTGCAGTATTTTTAATCAAAACAAGAAAAGCGAGATTTATTTAAGTCAATGTTAAAATTCAAGGCCTCAAGTTGCTGCAGCAGGATTTGAATTCAAAATAAAAATAAAAGGTGCCCCATTTTACCAGACAAAAAACACCTTCTGCTTGATGTTGTGTTTGCATAAAAATAATGCAGTTTACTGAAAATAGCAAAGAATTGTATACTGTTAATCATAAACAGATTTCTCAAAATACAAGCATAAAGAAAACAAGTTTGGAAAATTGAACATCTATGTTAGGGGTGTCGTACCGTAGCCCCCGTAAAGATTTTGAGTGGCACATGCGGTAGTTTTACGAAATGACCTCAACCAAGTAGAGTAATGGTGTTTACAAAAAGTTTTATATGAAGTGAAGTGCAAAACTTTCTTGTTCCCCATTGTGTATTCATTAGCTTGCTTGGTACATTCTCAAAATAAATTCTTAGATAAAACTGAAAGCGATAACTTGAAAAAATTGTTTAATACAGGGTGTTTCAAAATTTGACATCATTTGAATGTAAATATTGCAGAAACTACATAGTCAAATCAAATGAAATTCAAAAGGTTTAATGTTGATCGAAACATAATTTAATGAACATAAATTCATTTGCAATAAGCTCATCTATTAGCTAGTTTTGAAGCATTTGCAGATAAACATCGCCAGTCACATTTCCTCCAAAGAAAAACGGGCCATCAACATGTTTTTTCGAGATGGCACAAAACACATTCACTTTTGGTGATTTCCTCTTATGCTCAATAGTGGCATGGGGATTTTCGATTATGCCTATTGAGTTTGCCATTCGCATGAAATTTGGTCTCATCACTGAACACAAGACGTTCATTGAAGTCGTCTTCAAGTTTCTCTTGCATATCAACACAGAATTGTTTACGCTTTCGCTTGGCATCTGCAGTTATGGCCTGAACAAGCTGCAGTTTGTAGGGTTTCATTACCAAACGTTTCCTTACTACTCGCAAAACTGTCGTTGGAGGTATCAGGATCTCCATACTTGTTCTTCTTATGGACTTTTTGGGGCTTTGCAAGAATGTTTGACAAATCCGCTCAACCTTCTCTTATGCTGTTGCTGGTCGTCCAGATCTTTTTGCGCTGCCCAGACGGCCTTCGTCTTCGAATTTCTTTTTCCAGCTCCAAATTTGCTTTGCTGTTGGTGACTTCTTGGAGAAATTTCTCACAAACGCACGCTGCACAGTCTTGTTTGAGTTTGTTTGAGCATACTCCAACACACAAAACGCCTTTTCTCTGCTAGTGAATACCATTTAAACACACAGGTTTGAACACAGAACGAATAATTTATCAATTAAAAATTTCTACACCTGGAAAGATAAACATATCAAATATTAAGCAAGAAATTTAGGCCTGTTTCTACTCATGCTGTGTAAATTTAAAGTTATTTAAACAGGAACTGCAAAAGTTATTAGATTGCAAAATGATGTCAAATTTTTTGAAGCACCTTGCAAAAAGATACTTCAACTTCTTACAATGTGACTTTAAAATATTTCTAACAAAATACTCAAGTTTTATAACATGATTGATATTGACTTCATAAAATTGGTTAAAGCCGATTGAAAACGTTGTGATCAATGTCAAATTTATACAATTTGGTTTGGTTGAAAATCTAACTTTTCCCACTATGCATTTATTTTTGTGACTAAATCAATTTTTTATAATACAATGAATTATTTAAAAATTACCTTCAGTAATTTGTCTTTGATAACGCAAAATGTTTAAAACGCAATTATTTTTCTCAAAATATTGTTTAGAATCTTAACACTGGTTCATGTTACTACGTTCGACTTTTTTTGAACATTACAAGACCAATCACACAAACCTGTGAAGAATATGAAGCGACCCAATTTGCACCAAATTTAAGTCAGAGATTTGGAATAAGAGGAACAGCAAACCAACCGCTCATTCTTTATTGTTATGGTAATCAATACCTATAATAAATTTGCTTTAGGCACTTTAAATTATAAAAAGTTGTTCTATTAAAAAAACAATTTGCTATACCATTTAAAATTTATTATAACAGCTGAGGTTAATTATTCACTATCATATAACGACAAAGCTTACGTGGTTGAGCTAATGTGGATTATATTGGCCAACTACTTGAGATCCAGTTATCTGGTTGGACTTTTATTTTTGCGTATTGGCAATAATTATAGAGCATTTTGTCAGTTTTCTATTAACCCCTTCAGACCTGAACTTTTATTAGACAATATAAAATAGTAAATTTATTATTTCTTTGAAGGATGTGTTACCAAAATGTCGTTGCACAAAAAAAAATTTGTCGGGGCACATCTACAAATTAGTATAGGGGCTTTAAATATTTGGGACTATTTAGTCCCAATCGGTTCAAAGCGTACTTTTTTTCAAAATATTAGCTTTAATTTTTCTTGTCATATTCAATGAATTTGAGTAACTTTAAGGTATCTGGAGTTTTAGAAAAATAGATATATTTATTACATCATGAAAACTTTCTGTTTTTTTTTTAACATTTGAATTTAAGCAATTATTATTCAAAGAGCATTTGCGTCTATTAACAATTTTCTGCCATAGTGGTCTTTCATTGTTATGATAATTACTTTTTACCCTGCTTTACTAAACAGCATAAGAATTAAAATAATGCACACACATATTTTACACTAAAATATTCCTCTCAACACCGAAATGACATTTCCTGAAACAATTTTTTTTATTTGTTTGACAAAGAAATAAATTACAATCATTGCAACATGTGCAAGTACAAGAATCTATTTTCCGCTTGGTACACAATTTGCATTTAACACGGTCTTGATAAGACACTCGTGTAACTTGATGAATATCGGAACCGTCTGAGGGAAATCTTGAAACCACAGTTGAAGAACTTCTTGCTCGTTTTCTGCTTGAAAATTTCCCGATCAAATCCATAACAACGTCATGCTTGAAGTTCTTTAATGTTTTCAAGCACGCACTGTGAGGAAATTTATTTTGCATGTTTCGAGGCATTACGTCTGACACAACTTTTACACCAAGACCACGATCTTTATTCCAATAATTGCGAATACTAGGAAGGGTATGATATCCCATAAAAGAAGTTGTCGGCAAAGTGGTCAAGTGGTTAGAGCGCCGGGCTCGTGATCAACACTGTCTCGGTTCAAAACCCACTCGCGCCATTCTGTTGTGTCCTTGGGAAAAACACTTTACGCACTTTCCCCTGATTGGTGGTCCTGGCAAACAGTTCTAAATTGCAGTTATATCTCTATTAAATTATAAGCGGACAGCAATATCTTGGCATCTCCGGAAGTAGATCGGGGTGATTGCCTACCTTATGTATTAGCGCCTCCGTCGCTTTCCTGCGAGTCAGGAGGATAAATATAGAGATAAAATAAATAAAATAAATGCTTTTAGCTCATTAATTTCTACTTTAAAAACCATTCCTTTCTGCTGCATGTACAACTCACACTGTGCACTGACTAAATTCATTAGTGTTTCCAGCTTTATGGTGTCTGAAAAGATTTCTATTGGTTTTGGCTCATGGCCATGTTCATAATTTAAATTAACTGTACCAGATAAAGAGCAATTCGGAATATTAAAAGAAGGACAAATCTTTCTCCAATAAAATAGATGAGGTAAAGGCTCCACAACATTTGGTTCAATACTTTGTGCGTGGGCCTCATCGATTGTTACCATTATATTATTATCAGTATCTGACATTGCATTCTCCAAAAACATTACATCTTTTTCATCTATAGGGTTATTATTGGATGAATCGGACTCATCAGCTCGATTACTTCATTTACACCAATTATAAATTCTCTTGATCTAGTCTGTTTCTAGGCCATCTAAATTCGACAAAAAACAAGTAAAAAGTACGCATAAAACCGGTTGGGACTAAATAGTCCCAAGTTTGAAAAGCAAATAAATTAAACATAAACACTAGTAAAAAAGTCAAATTTGCTTTATATTATCCCACAAGACTTTTTTATAGTAAATTTTATCCAGCTTTTCTTAAATTAAACATTATTTTATTTGCGAATTTAATTTTAAAACTATATATGGTTAAACTAAACTTTATGTATTTAGTTGGTTTGATAATCATAAAGAAAAGAATTTGCACCTGTTACAATTGACTAGCATGGTTGCCAAAATATTGCTAAAGAATAATAAAAAAGTTTTTCATAAAATTTTATAGTATTATAGAAGAAATTTAAAAAATAGTGGTGTGGGACTAAATAGTCCTTTCGGTTCGAAAGGGTTAATGACAAAACAAAATTTGGCATTTCAGGAATAGATTAGAAAAGTTTAACTTAAATAAAATTGTCATAACATTATAAAAAAAATCAAACAATTGCCGCTGAACTAAGGACAAACCAAGTTGTGTCATCGTGATCCAGCCAGTAAACTTAGTGTAACCGTAAACGGCGCTGAAATTGCCGATTGCCGCAAAGTGAAGTGTCGATCAACGCGCTTCCGGCTTCGACAAATAAAAGGACAATAATTAACCAAGGAAATAATTTAATTGAAAACAAGTAATAACTGAAACGTTGAAACGTGGAAATGAAAGCGAAAACGAAAGGGGAAACGAAAGCGGAAACGGTAATCTGTAAATAAATAAAAACGAACTAAAAATTAAACACAAAAAGAAAACGCATAGGTGTCTTACCGAGTAGTTCACTTCGGTGCTGACTCACGGGGAAAACGGGAATTATCTTAAACTGCACGCTAAGTCTACTCAGACTTCAACCAGCCGCCCACAAACACCGCAGCTGGTCGCCTTACAAATTGAGAAGTGCGTACAAACAAAAAAAGTCAGCTCTAAAATGAACGCGCTGCAGATACAAACTATGCTCCAAGGTGAGATTAATTAAAATAAAGCGTAAAACAAAAAAGGCGCTGGCAGCGAGTGCTCGCGCAAATTATGATTAGAAACTCAAGAGAAATAAAATAAAACACGTGCGTTGGTAATTTTCTACACTTAGCACAACATGAAACTCGGGTTGGAGTCAGCAAACCCAGCACAACATGAAACTCGGGTTGGAGCCATTAAATCCAGCGCAACATAAAACTCGGGTTGGAGTCAGCAAACCCAGCACAACCTGAAACTCGGGTTGGAGCCATTAAATCCACCACAACATGAAACTCGGGTTGCAGTCAGCAAACCCAGCACAACATAAAACTCGGATAGGAGTCAGCAAACCCAGCACAACATGAAACTCGGGTTGGAGTCAACAAACCCAGCACAACATAAAACTCGGGTAGGAGTCAGCAAATCCAGCACAACATAAAACTCGGGTAGGAGTCAACAAACCCAGCACAACATGAAACTCGGGTAGGAGTCAGCAAACCCAGCACAACATGAAACTCGGGTTGGAGCCATTAAATCCAGCACAACATGAAACTCGGGTAGGAGTCAGCAAATCCAGCACAACATGAAACTCGGGTTGGAGCCATTAAACCCAGCACAACATGAAACTCGGGTAGGAGTCAGCAAACCCAGCACAACATAAAACTCGGGTTGGAGCCATTAAATCCACCACAACATGAAACTCAGGGTTGGAGTCAGCAAACCCAACACAACATGAAACTCGGGTTGGAGCCATTAAATCCAGCACAACATGAAACTAGGGTTGGAGTCAGTAAACCCAGCACAACATGAAACTCGGGTTGGAGTCAGTAAATCCATTACAACATAAAACTCGGGTTGGAGCCAGTAAACCCAGTAAAACATGAAACTCGGGTTGGAGTCAGTAAATCCAGCACAATATGAAACTAGGTTTGGAGCCAGCAAACCCAGTACAACATGAAAATCAGGGTTGGAGTCAGCAAACTCAGCTCAACATGAAACTCGGGTTGGAGTCAGTAAACCCAGAACATTATGAAGCTCGGGTTGGAGCCATTAAATCCACCACAACATGAAACTCGGGTTGGAGTCAGTAAACCCAGCACAACATGAAACTCGGGTTGGAGTCAGCAAACCCAGCATAACATGAAACTCGGTTGGAGTCGGTAAACCCAATACAACATGAAACTCGGGTTGGAGCCAGCAAACCCAGTACAACATGAAACTCGTGTTGGAGTCAGTAAACCCAGCACAACATAAAACTCGGGTTGGAGTCAGCAAACCCAGCAGAACATGAAACTCGGGTTGGAGCCAGCAAATCCAGCACAATATGAAACTCGGGTTGGAGTCATCAAACCCAGCACAATATGAAACTAGGGTTGGACCCACCAAACACAGCACAATATGAAACTCGGGTTGGACCAAGCAAACCCAGCACAACATGAAACTAGGATTGGAGCCAGTATATCCAGCACAACATGAAACTCTGGTTGGAGTCAGTAAACCAGCACAACATAAAACTCGGGTTGGAGCCAGTAAACCCAGTACAACATAAAACTCGGGTTGGACCCACCAAACACAGCACAACATGAAACTCGGGTTGGAGCCAGTAAACCCAGCACAACATGAAACTCGGGTTGGAGCTAGAAATCCCAGCACAACATAAAACTCGGATTGGAGCCAGTAAACCCAGCAGAACATGAAACTCGGGTTAGACCCACCAAACACAGCAGAACATGAAACTCGGGTTGGAGCCAACAAACCCAGTACAACATAAAACTCGGATTTGAATGGTTTGGATAACAAAACTGGTGCAGGCTAATGTACATCTCAGATTAGACACCAACCAGAATGGCTGCCAGCGTCTGATCTGGGCAGTGACCCCCTGGGATTGTAAATGGTTAAACCTTGCGCCCTGATACGTTTGTGTCTGACTCGGATATACACCGTAATTCTTTTAGAAAGCTGATGAAAGAAAAGTGGCAAAGTTTACTTATCCAGCCTCATGAATTATTTTAGCAAAAAATTTGGTTTAATTTGAAACAATCAAAATAGTTGCAACTGTCGCATGTTTATTCGAATCTAAAAGTACAGCAGGAAATTGTTTTGTTGCAATTGAGACGTAGTAATGCGAAAAACTGGGACTGCGATCCTTTTGAATAGAAGTTGCTCATATCTATTTGAAAAAACAAATTTTATTTCGACCCTGGCAGCAGGATGCTTCCGGAAATTCGTTTCCTTAGCAAAAATTTCTAAACAATTCATTTGTAATAACTAAGAAAATTTTGATATTGTTTTGTATAAGACTTGTGTCTGCTATTATTTCTGAGCAGTCAGAATGTCTCTTGTGAAAATAAAAGTTTGGGCATCATGCAAAACGTGTAGCAAAAATGGTTGCAAGACACAATGCAAGATAGCAGCGTGTTTGAGGAGCTAAGAATTTATTGTTTAAAGTCTTGATTGCGAGAAAAATTCAACTACTGCTTTTTAATTTTTTAGATGATGACGAACAAAGCTACGGTTCAAACCGGAGTGTGGTAAATTTTCATTGGGAATTTAATTGCAAAAAACTTCCTGTTAATTCATATCAGGTATGAACAATTGTTGTGGTAAATTCAGCAAAATATTTTCCTTTTTACTCTTTTTTTACTCTTTTTCCCTACACTTTTTTATCAGTCGCAATTTATATTTTTACTAATATTGGGACAAAAATTTATTATAAAAAGTTTAAAGTTGTTTTATCTAAATAAATGTTGCAAATATTTCTTTAAAATTATAACAAGCAACATATTTTCAAAATTTGTTTCAAATTGCTCGTTTAGTTTGCTGTTTAAAACCAATTGCGTTCAATAAGTGCAAACAAGTAAATTGTAACATTTTAACTGATGCTAAAAAGTTAGAAAAAAACAACATCAGAACAATAGATTTAAAATCAAAAAAAATTAATGAAACAATTTAACAGTTTTGCCCTTGATTTTCATAGTTACATGTAGTACAGAAATAGAAAGATAGAGAAATCAAAGCTTTGATAACTTTAGTTAATGTTTGCAAGCTATAACGCATTCATCAGCGGCGCTAAACGCTGCAATTTCTGTCAAGCGAAAAAACTCGACATTCTGCAAGCTGAAGTGCCTATGCTGGAAAAAAGAAGCTGAGTTTTTTTGATAGCAAATTCATCTGAGATTTGGAAAAAATTCAACCTAAAAAACGCTAAATCAGACAGTCCGTTCGTTATTGCTCTCAATTTCCTCTATTTGTGTCGTGCTTGTTGTTTGTTGTTTTATTTATCATTTATTTACTGCTGTTTATAATATTTTCATCTTTTCCAAGTTTATTTATTTCACTTTTATATTTTATATTCAGATACTATCCTTATATTCTTCTTTTTTTGCGCCTTTTTTCTCCAACAGCCAATCACATGCTTGTATTTTGACATTTCCAACTTTTATATTTAATTTTTATATTACCCGTCGAACTGTGCAGTCTCTGTTTTGGTTATGAAATTGTTACGCTTGTTTACGAAAACATATTGGCTATATACTGTAGATATCTTATTTTTAATTAAAAATGCTCTACCTAATTAATCTACCAGCGATTTTATTTTATATTATTTTTAAATTTTGTGTTCAACATTTTTATATTTTATTAATATATTTTCATTACGTAATATTTGTTTATCTGTACTTAGAGTTACCTCCTGATGAGCCGTAAATGTAAAACAATTTATTTACTTTTTACGTTTTAACTTATATAAATTAAATAAATTTAACTTATTTAACTATTTAATTAATTTAATTATTTAATTACTTTTAAAAAAGAACTTTATATACAAATAGATTATTTTAGTTTACAAGTTTTAATTAATTGTTTTGTCTAAAAAACAAAAAAGTCATTTTTTTCAGCTTACAATTAAAAAGTTTCAAAGCAGCAATGTCGGAAATTACTCTTGCTACATTACATACAACGGAATGAAGAGATATACTTGGCATACAAGCATATGTATAAGATGTGAGTTTTTTTGAGTTTTCTACACTGTTAAAAAAGATTTCTAAATTTTACAATTATAATATTGAAAACGGTTTCAAATTACTGGCCTGTTATTTCAACAATCACGTATTTTAACTTTTTACAAAAACTTTTGTAATTTTGCAAAAATTTTTTGATTTTACAAACAAAAAAATTGTAGATCAGATTGGGGAATTTGATTGCATTCACGGGGCGGGTCACCAAGTTAAGAAGTTATGTGGGGAGGGCAATTAATTTTTGGTTAATTTAAGAAAAAGCAGTAAATCGACAGATCACGCTTTAAAATCTGGTTGGTCATTTAACCATATTTTCTTTCTTTTTCTTACTTGCATTAAACAGGTAAGCTTATTTCTTCTTCAAAGACGATTGTAGACGAAAAAAGTCTTCACATGTCAGGGTAGATAAAAGGCTTGGTTTGTTCATCCACCGATTTTTTTGATGCTTTTATATGGATGTTATTCAATTTTCCTTCAGGTGGGCCAACATTTCTAGTAATTATCAGACCGTGGCTGTTAATAAGATGTTTTAACCAATGGGATTGAGATGCTTCTTCAAACCACACGCGGACCGCATTGAAATCTCTTGCGGGTCGCAGGTTTTCCTCCCCTGTTGTTGACTCTACAAATTGCTTCTTTAATTTTAATAAATAATTCGTGATTTTTACTCACAAAAATTATACATTCGACAAATAGTTTTGAGATTTTTAAAGAATTTGTGATTTTTACTGACAAAAGAAATTGATTGCTTAATTGAATCAACTAGACAAAATGTAATAATTATTTTTAAATTACAATTTTCAAAATCGGCAAAAAAGCACAATTTGGAAAATTGAAAATGAGTTTGTAAATTTTTACAACCATTTGCTTGCAAATGTTACAAAACGTTTTACAGTATTCACTGTAAATTTTGGGTATTTTTAGGAATGGGAATTATAAAAAGCATAGTTTTTATCATCTTTTGCTGTTACATTTTAAAAAAAGGTGGTAATTTTCATGCAGCGAGTATGTGATAGTTTTCATCATTCGTGTTAACACAAACAAGCAAATATCCTGGAGAATGGAAACTAACATGCTTAATTTTTTTAAAAGTTTACTTGTCTTTTTCAAGATTAGTTATCATTGGCAGATTCAACCAACGAGCATTTTATTGCGAGATGCGCTTCACATTATTAGCAGTATACGTATGTCGTCAGATATTTCGATGAGTATATTTGGTTAGAAAGTAACGTAAGAAACTTCAAGTTACAAAATAATATAAGCCGCCGACTGAATGTAATAATCAGTCAGATTAAGCAGTCAGAACACGAGGATGGAATTATTAAGATTATAAGATGCTAGAATGTAGTTTTGTACATGCATTTTTGAAGCATTTATAGTCTAATGCAATAATTGCAATACCGGTATGCCTTTTTGTACGGTTCGTAATTGTGAATCACCACTTTACAAGCAATTAGAAAACTTGCATTGAACTGCAGACAACAACTTGTATTTATACTAATTTAATTTGCAATTTCTCAAACATTTAGATTAAATTTAGTTTATAAAAACTTCAGCAAAATCGCAGAATAATGTTTAAAAAGTTTTCAAGTAAAACTAACTCATTTTAGGCCGTTGCTTTAGCAAAGAAAACTTGGGTTCAGAGCCTCAAAAATCCATTCAATTGTTTTGTACCAAAGTAATTTTTAGACAAAACTGAGTATAGTAAAATTCAAGTATTTTCCAAAAATTTTATTTCTTAATTGCGTTAACGTTCGTTTTATAGCCCTACGTTCACAAAAAATGAACTTTTGTAATAATCGGAAAGAATTTGATTTGCATAAAAAGCTGAATGTGTAATTTACAATCTACAGCAGTAATTCTTACCCTTTTTTCTCTCATGGCACACTTAAAATCTTTTCAAATTTACATTTCATAAAAATGTAAAAACCTTATCAATTTAAACAAAAAAACTGACTTAATAATCTATTTAAATAAGTTAAAAAATCTTTTTTAAAACTGTCATTTTTTGTTTAACTCGGCAGATTGTCTATAGACAGCAGCGCAATGTATATACAGTCTAAAGTAATTTTGTTGAATTCTGTAAGCGGTAAGAAATTTACCTCTATTTGTTTATAACAGTTTTTTTACTTTTACCGAATAAATATTTAGAGACCAATTTTTGGGCCACTTTAGTGGTTGCCTTCAAACCTAAAATTTTTTGTTACTTTTACTAAATTGAATCGTTTGTGTATCAAAAATGTTAAAGATGGGTGAAGCTTGATGACTTACATAAAAAAAGCAGAAAAAGTTGCAAAAAATGTAAAAACTATACAACATATTTGAGATCGTTTGGAGTAAACTTTTCTGTATAGACAAAACAAAGTGCAAGAAGGCACAGTGAAAGTAGAGGTCATTATTGATAAATATCTTGCTTTGCAATTCCTGTTGTGGTAAGAACTGAAAATGCACATTTTATGTTTTTCTCTGTTTATTGTTGCGTCTAAATAGCGGCTTTCTTTCCCCTTATAAAAAATTGATTACAAAACTGTACGCTTCACTGGCGGTGGGGTGGTCATTTGCTTTATCGCCAATTTTAATTCAATTAGTTTGAAATCGTCGTCGTAGCAGATGGTCGTAACGTCATTAGCTCTCGTACACTGAAAGTAAATCTATAATCTCATAATGTAAGTGAATTGATTAAGTTGAAATGTTTTCATAGTCTTAATAGTTGTATTTAATCTTGTTCATTTACAGAAATTTGGATTAAACAATGTAAATCATTCAAACTATGCGACTGTGACCATCAAACAATAAATATACAAGCGTGACTACTTGGCATTGTTCAGTGCATATTACCGGCTTGCAGGCGCGTTTAATCTAGGTCTAATGCAGTAGATTGCAGTGGGTTATTGTAGGCTAGACGCCCACTTGTGTAGAGTCGCGCTAAAATTTTCTGTGGCTTCTACAATCATACTTCTTTTCGTTCTGCTTAGTCAAGATTTTGATTTCAGATGTTTGGCAAAGCCAAAAGAATATTTAATTTAAACTTATAAGATCATTTAAAGATTATTTGTTCCAATGTACTGTTTTGTCTAAAATGAAGCAGTTGGTCGCAAAATTATAACTGGTACCTGAACTTAACCCCTTCTCAGCGCAACTCTTAACAATTAGTCTTCTAAAAAATAAACGCCTATATATAGTCTCCACCGCTTAATTGATTAATTCAGATTTAATACTAAATTTAGTCACACCGCAAATTTGGCAATACTTTATACGCCTCTTTATAGTCGCGCGAAGTTGGTATTACCAAACTACCAAATAGCTGGGTCTTCTTTAAGCAGGAAGTATGGCCTTGCCACGTTTGTACACGAGCGACTGAGATACACGCTTTTGGACCAATCTCCACCGACATTGGAGATCGAGTGGTTGTGTGTGGACGTTGATGGCTATAAAATAGTCAACGTCTACAAACCACCGCCAACGTGATTACGAACCCTGGATCTCCCAATGTTTCCTCACCGCTGTCTTTACGTTGGCGATTTTAACTGTCTTCATGCTGACTGGGGTTATAATGACAACAGTCCGGATGGTGAGTGCTTGGCTGGCTGGGCAAGTGTTAATTGTCTTTCCCTCCTATATAATGCCAAGGACGCTGCCAGTTTTTATTCCGGCCGCTGGAACACTGGCACCAATCCAGATCTAGCTTTCGCTAGCGTAGGTCCAAACAGTCCCTTACCGGATAGACGTGTCCTTGAAAAGTTCCCCAGTTCACAACATCGACCTTCGCTTATTACACCACCAAGGTTTGCTATGGCAATGCCAAGCACGCCTGTTAAGCGATGGAACTTCCGCAAGGCCAAATGGAGTCACTACATTGCTTTGGCGAATAAATTCGCAAAGACGTTGTTGCCGCCTGATTCACTTGATGTGGATGCGGCTTACCAGGACTTCTGTAACACCATTAAGAAAGCAGCCAAAAAGATTATCCCATGCGGATATCGAAATAACTATTATTTCCGAAATAGCCAATATATTCCGTGTTGGGATGCAGAGTGTGAATATCTCTATAAAACTTTTCTGCAGTCTCCTCAAGGAGACGACTCAAGTTTGGCTGCTACAGCTCTGCTTGCTAAGCTTGACAGAAAGCGGAGGGATCGATGGTCCGAAGCAGTTTGGAGCATTGACTTCTCACACTCTAGTCGAAAAGTGTGGAGTATTTTGAACAATCTTACTGGTAGGTCACGACACTCTCCTCGTCACTGTCCCGTTTCAGCCAATGCTATTGCATCTCAGCTGGTTAGAAATGGGAAATACGAGGCTGTTGATCGCAAGTCATCTCGACTTGTCTTTCAAGAAGTGTCTAATCTTTGGAGGGCCACAACACCAGACGCAGTAAATATCTCTGACAATTTTTCACAGAGAGAATTTGCTGCTGTCCTCCAACATTTAAAACCAGGTAAAGCTCCGGGTCCTGATTCCATCTTCCCCGAGCTTATACTCCATGCTGGAACTGCTTTGAAGTCTTGGTTACGTGACTTCCTTTCTTTCTGTTTGCGCCGACTCAAAATTTCCAAGATCTGGAGAAGAGCGCTTGTGGTCGCGATCCCAAATCCAGCAAAGCCCGTGGGGGACCCAAAGAGTTATCGACCGATATCTCTGTTCTGTGTCTTCTACAAGATTCTCGAGAGGCTTTTCTACGCCCACATTGAACCATTAGTTGATCCACTGCTCCCTAAAGAGCAGGCTGGGTTCCAACGCGGGAAGTCAACAGTAGATCAAGTTGTTCTGCTAACTCAGAACATCGAGAATTCTTTCGAGGCTAAAAAGAAGGCCGGTGCCGTATTTGTCGATCTGACAGCTGCTTATGACATTGTATGGCACCGTGGCCTTACCTGCAAGCTGCTGAGACTACTTCATATGATAAGCACATGGTCAGAATAATCATGGAGCTTGTCCGAAATCGAAATTTCACCCTTACCACCGGTGACAGCAAGCAAAGCAGGCTACGCCGTCTCAAGAATGGCGTTCCTCAGGGATCGGTTTTGGCTCCCCTCCTATTTAACATCTATACGTACGATCTTCCTTCCATGATTTCCAGAAAGTTTGTTTATGCTGATGATTTAGCATTGTTGCATTCTTCTAGAAACTGGAAGGACTTGGAGGGGACTTTAAGCCAAGACATGTTGACACTTTCAGCGTATCTCCAGACTTGGAGGTTGAAGCTCAGTCACATTAAGACGGTGACGGCAGCCTTTCACTTAAATAACCGAGAGGCCAAACGTGAGCTAAAGGACAACAACGGTAGACTTTTACCGTTCTGTCCAACCCCTACTTACCTCGGGGTAAAACTGGACAGATCGCTCACGTTTCGTCACCATTTAGTGGCATTGCGCAAAAAACTATCCTCGCGCGTCACACTGTTGAGGCGACTCGTGGGCTCGGGATGGGGTGCAGGTGCTAAAACACTACGCATAGCCACCTTGTCTCTAGTCTACTCAACAGCTGAGTACTGTGCGCCAGTCTGGTGTCGCAGTGCTCACACTCGTCTCATTGACAGTGTCTTAAATGACGCCTTGCGCATAGTTACTGGATGCCTGCGTCCCACTCCAACGGACCACCTACCTGTACTTTCAGGCATCCAGCCAGCTGAGCTTCGCCGACTGGGAGCGACACTCTCCTTGGCTTACCGTGGATATCTGGACCCCGATCATATCTTGCATGGTCTTTTAAGTGGGTCCTCAGATACTCGCCAAGTGAGACTAAAATCCAGACGCCCGTTTGTGTCAGCTGCGCGGAATCTCTTGGACAATCTTGCCAGACTTGGCATCCGCACTTCTGAATGGACAAATCACCAATGGAAAATGAAGTACTGTGAAAGTGCTTCCAGGCTCCTTGTTTTTGTGCCCGAGACCGGTGCCAGGCCTGTTGGGATGGGCTTACCCCAAGTAGCTTGGGTTAAGCTCAAACGCCTGCGGACTGGTTTTAGGCGATTCCATTCGTCCATGCAAAAATGGTGTCTTGCTCCTTCACCGAATTGCGAGTGTGGCGCCTCTGAGCAAACCGCAGATCATGTACTAACAGCGTGCCCTATACATCGGGCACCACATGGAGCACGCGGTCTGACAGTTTTGGATGACGAAACTCGATGCTGGCTTAATGACATCACTGCCAGTATCTGATCCAGGCAGTACAGCAGTCTGGGGTAGTAAAAGGATAAGCCCTCGGTCCCAGTCCTGTTTATGTTTGACCTGGAGTGGATGTCCTTCAAACGACGACGACGACGATGACGACGACATAGTCGCGCCGCATAATGAAATCCTTTATTTCTATTTTTTTGTTTTTAAATATGTTTAATTTTTTTGTTTGATACACTTTTAAATGGTATATTTATATATGTGTAAGCGTTTTTTTTATTTTCAAAATATTTAAAGATAAAAGGTATTAATAGATAGCGTATGAAAGCTTTTAATACAGTGGTTCTCAACTTTTTTTAGCCCGTGCACCCCTTCAACCGTTATTTACCGATAAAATCCCCCCCTTAAAAATTTAGTTTGTAAAGAACATGTTACGTCGGTGCACTAAGAAAATAAAACTAAACTCTTCACAATTGATAAGCTCTTTAGCCTCTGATATTAATTAATTCCAAATTATTACGCTATAGTAATTAACTTTTATGAACAATATTTTAAAATGAAAAGATTAATTCAAAACACAAAAGAAATGTACTGTACTCATGATGCAAATTTAACAGTCAGTGGGATACTTGTGATTGTTTTTTCTTTGACAATTCATGAATACGTGGAAAAGTATTGGAAAGGGCACAACGCATATCATTTTCGACATCCAATCTGTTTCTTTGTTTTGTTTTTATTTGCAAGAGAGTTGAAAACCCAGATTCGCAAAGATAAGTGGAGACAAACGGAAGGATACCTTGGATAGCTTTTTTTGTCACTTTAGGATAGGAATCGCACATCAATGGCCAAAATTCAGTGAATGATTTTTCATTGAATAAATCTCTTGCGCAAGAATCAGCTTTGAGTTCTAAAAATTCATCCTGCAAACTATCAGGAACTTTTTCAACTGGCAATATGAAGGGATTTCTTATTAAACCAAGCTCATCGTTATCAATCTCAGGAAAATATTTAATGAATTCTGATTCTAGTGCTTCCAAATGTTGCAAAATCAATTCTTTTTCCAAACTAGGAAGCACGTGTTCTTCGTCATCAACTTTCAAAATTGATGACAATTCTTCAAACATTGCAACATTGTTTGTGCAGATTTTTCTTTTCCAATTATCAAGCTTGCTCATGAAAGCTTTCAAAGTATCTTTAAATTGTATTATATTGGTGTTTTTCCCTTGCATTTTCAGGTTTAGTCTATTTAGTTGGTCAAAAATATCAACCATATAAGCAAGGTATCTTATCCATCTATCATTTTTTAGCAATAAAGCAAAATCTGTTTTCTTTTCAAGCTCAAAAAATAATTTGAGTTCATCTCTCAGCTCAAACACTCAACACTTTAAATGGACATATTTTACAAATACCATTAACTGAGAACATGATGCTACATCAGTAGATTCGTCCAGCTGAATTGAAAATAAGCCAAACGCAGCAGACTTTATCTCTTGCACAACTTGATCTCTAATGCCTGCAGCCATATCTTCGATCCTTCTCTGAATTGTACTATTAGATAACGAGACAGCAGCTATTTTTTTCTTCTCTACATTTCCAAGCATAAGTTCAACTATTTTCAGAGAGCAAGGTTTTATCAAATTCTCACCAATTGTATGCGGCTTCTTTTGCCTCGCTATTTCCAGAGCAACATAGTAAGAAGCTTCAATTGCATTTTTGTTTGTTTCATGATATGTCCCATTTGAATCCAGTCTCATCTTTTTTAAAGCACTAGCGTGACGTTCAAAAAAGCTTCTGCTTTTATCCTTGTGTTGTTGGTGAACATTGTGTAAATGTTGTTTTAACTTTGTTGGTTTCAAAGAATCATTTGACAAAACTTTGTTGCATATCACGCACTGAGGTCTTTCCTCTTCATTATTAATGATGCATGTAAATCCATATTCAATGTATGAATCATTGTATCTTCTTTTTTTGACACTCATGTTGTCTAAAATTCTAATGATTAAAATTACTTTTTGAAACTCCTGAGGTATCTAGCAAATGAATTTTGTTTAAAATTATTTAAACTAAATGCTTAAAACAAGCAAACAAAAAGCTTATAATAAGGATAATAAAAAGGAAAGTTTCGTAATGCTGTAGCAATGGCGGCAAAGTATCGATTATGCTGCGTTAACAACTTGGCACTGATGTAGCAATGGTGAGGCATGGCAGCGAACGACGTTATCCCACGTGATGTCAAACACTTCTTATAGCGTCCAACGAGGCAAAATCTGACTCTAAACACGTGTTTTGAACTCTACTGCTAACACTACACTAGACTGCAATCTCAACTTCAGTTACAAATCAGGCACACGGCTTTTTTATTTGTAGAACAACAAAATTCGTCACAAACCATTCCTCATCAAAGATCCGCCTTTTTTTAATCAAGTTTAATCAAGTTTCGTTTTTTAACCAACTTAAAATTTTCCTGAACTGAAACTAAATTTAGTTTATATAGCTTTTAACTTTCTGCAAGACTTAATATAGTAAGGATTTGCAACTTACAATCAAATTTTTAAATGACAATGGTACATATGTGTACCACGATTGTGATTGTAACGTAAAAAAAGCACTTTTGTGAAGGCTTGTAATTCTAATTTTTAGATATTTGTGACATCATTGTTGAACCATTGTCATTTTATTTTACAATCAAACTCATATATTCCTCAAAGGGTTAAAAAAAGTGTAAAAAAGCCAACAAAAACTGAAAATATTAACAATTCTCAATCTCTATCTGCATAATAAGCACTAACTATCAAGCGATTTCACACTGTTGCTGCTAACCTACTGTAAAAGTATAAAAACGCTTTCCAGCTTGATCGCATTTTTTCAAAAAAAGCACGAAAATTTATATTAACTTTGATGTGACCACATAAAAGACTTTGCGAGCTGCGGGTTGCACATGTCTGCTGTTGCGGAATGCGGACACGCTACATTGCTACTTGACAAAAACAATTAATAAACTTACAGAACTGGACGCAACTATATTACATGCTTCAACTACATTACATCTTAAACAAAATTCTAAATACAAAATTCCCCCCTTGCAAATACAAAATTCCCCCCTGGTGGGGAATTCCCCCCCGGTTGAGAACCCATGTTTTAATAAGTCCCGCAGAAAATGTTTATTGTTGAGTGGAAATTCTGTTTTAGAAATTGCCTCAGTTTTGACCCTTCTACTACGTCTATTAAATAGCACATTGAATTTTTTCATCAAATATTCTGACCGGGTATGTTAATGTTTATCTGGGTCACTTTGCATGGTATCATGTATCAATGCATGTAACAATAATTACTTGAATAATTTGCAGAATGAAATCTTCGTGACAACACCGTATCCTTATATTGTAGCTGCACCGACCATGGTGATTCAATTTATGTTCAAACGTGTTGTTTGTGCAACTGCACGACCTTTAAAGATTCTATATGACCTTTTACTGGATTTTTGAAATAAAGTTTCCAAAAGCACTTTTATGTGCACTTCAATTTTGAAATTATCTTTTAAAGGTTTCTCAAAAAATAATAAAAATGAGTGTACAAAAAATGCTTAATTTTCGCATTAAGAATGGTCGTATCATTTGCATTCACTAGAAAACAATTTTGTTTTTTGATGTGTTTTATATTTGTTGTTTGTTTTTTAATTGCTGCTATGTAAATAAACTTTTCAACCGTTTCAATGTTGCTAAATTTAATGGTGGTATATATCATGGTACAATAGAATAGCAAATGCCATAAAAAAGACAAAAATCATTAAAAATGGAAAAACCATTTTCAAAATTTCCATTCCTAGTGTTGTCGAATTACATTGTAAAAGAAAAGTCCCATTCTTGAATGGATTACCCCAAATTTAAGCAAATTCCTACCCCTTCGGGTTGTTTTCAAATTTACAGTGAATATAGTTTGCAATAATTTTTTTGTACTACCTGCTTAACATAAAATAATATTTTTCATGTAAACACTGTTACCAGGGATATTACTTGCAAAGTAAAATAATATCGTTAATCAATACGACTTTTTTCTTCAATTATAACTGATATAAGTAAGCTATACGAAATTACATTTTTTGTTTTGAAAATAAGCTTCGGAAACTTGTTATTTGCTGTGACGTTATTGATAATCTATTTAGGAATAGGGAATAGGATAAAAGAAGTTTATATTTGGAATAAAGAAAACCGCTTGCTTTCCGTTGACTCAATTTTAATTACAATACCATTTTGGAGTTTTCGTATTTTTTTAAAGCAACAAACCACCCAAGTGTTTTCTGCATATTTTTAAAGTTTCTGTATATTTTTTTTGTATTTATAGTTGTATAATATAGATGTATTTATAGCAACAAAGCAGACAATTGCTTTAACTTTACTTGCTTTGAAGAAGAAATAGTTTTGTAGTAACAAATTTAATCATATACTCGTATATATATATTTCAGTTTGATCTATTGAATAATTCAGTTTCTCCTTTTTCAGACCAAATAAAAAATGCACAACCAATAATCACTTGTGAAGAAAAAACCTTATACAAGCTTCCAGGAGAATCTGCAACATTTAAATGTTTTGCTACGTTCGGTAGTGGTAATCCAACTTTAGCACACTTAATTATTAGTTGGAAGCGGGTAGGTATTCTGTTTATTACATTTTTAATTGCAATACGTTCACAATGAATTGTTTATTATTACAAAATTAGAGATGTATTATTTTATTTATTATTATGTATCTCTATATTTATCCTCCTGACTTGCAGGAAAGTGACGGAGGTGCTAATACATAGGGGTAGGCAATTACCCCAATCTGCTTCCGGAGATACCAAGATATTGCTGTCTACTTGTAATTTAATACAGATATAATTGAAATTTAGAACTGCTTGCCAAGACAACCAAGCATGAAAAGTGCCGTAAAGTGTCTTTACCAAGGAAAAAAAAAAGAATGGCGCGAATGGGTTTTGAACCGACACCATGTTGATCATCAGCACGGCGCTTTAACTACTCAACCATGCTGCCGATTTCTGACAAGAACACGGCGACTGAATAATAGAGGTGTTATTTAGTCCCACTGATAACGTTAGTGAAATTCTTGTAATTAATGGTTTATAGGCTATAGAGATTTTTCTGGTTAATTTTTAGTCAATACGTTTAAAACATGTATGGGTGCCAGTTCATTTGCAAATTTCGACCTTGCTGTCAACAATAATAAATAAAAAAGTTTTCAATGCAATCAAAGTCCAAAATCCAATTTGATTTTGTATAATTCTTTTTAATAAACTCTGAAGATAAAATTTGTTTACCCCGCATGGGGTTCACTTAAAATTGTCTTGGTAAAACTTGCTTAAATATATATATACTTGGTGTCTTTTAGATAAGTTTACACATAATTAGAAAGAAAAGTTTTATGATATAATGTTATTATTTAGCCAGATCAGGCCTCATCTTATTGTAAATCAAATATTGAGAATTTTAATTCCAATTCTCACATCTCCTGCACCAGGTTAGTGTTTAAAAAAATCGTAATTTATAGTTTCAGTTGTTAAATGTTTTAATGAAAAAGTTTCAACAAATAATTTTATAGAAGCCGATTAATACCTTTCAACGAAATGAAATATATCAGAAAACAAAACTTTTACACTACAGTTCACCTAATTTTTTTTAGAATATATAACAATTCTTGCCACCTAACGCCACAAGATAACGATGTTCCTGTCAATCTGACTATAAGGTAAGATCGAGACCAAGCGTTTTAGTAGATTTTAGAAATATTTCCGATATTGCTCAAAATGTCAAAATAAAATATTAATAAACGTTATAACATGGGTTTCATCATCATCATCATTTTCAACAAAAACATTAAATTAGTTCAATGTATCCCTTTTCCTCGTGCCTTTGCCCGTTTGCTTTTGCCCGTTTGTTCTTTTGGGTTTGGGGGGCAACAGCTTGCTTGGGATCTCCAAGCATCTCGATCTTCTGCAACTAGCGGCAGCTTTGCTGGCGGAATTCCAAGACGCGACCAGGTCAGGTCTTTCAACATATTCTGTCAGCGAGTTCGGAATTGCCCTCTAGGCTTTTTTACCACTCGAAAGAACATCCATTACTTGCTTTGCTGGTTGCTCGTGGGACATTCGTATCACATGGCCATATCAGCGCAGTTGCAATTGTTCTATGCGGAGTAGCAGCGGTTCGATGTTGAGAGATTGACAAATGTCAGTGCTTTTAAGCTTGTCAAGTAGGGATAAACCTCTGATTTTTAGCAAGAAAACCATTTCGGCCGCCTGTACTCGGGATCTCACTGTTTCGGTTATTACCCAACACTCATGATCATAGGTGAGGATAGGAACAAAAACTAATCTGAAAACAGAAAGCTTTGCTTTTGTGCACAGATCTGGTCTCAATACACTAATCGGTAAAGCTGGTGCATTACTGCACTTGTTTTTCCAATACGAGTGTCCAGTTGATCGTCCTCTAGCATCACTCGATAATGTAACTCCAAGATACTTAAACTTCTCCGTCTTCTGGAGAGTTACTCCATTGGTTTGGAAATAAAACTGGACAGGTTGCCTTGACATGCACATAATTTTAGTTTTAGGCGTACTAATTTTCATTCCAGCATCCAAGCATGTATCGGAAAATTAATTAAGTGCATATTGGAGATCACTTTTTTTTTAGCTTAATAATGAAAGATCATCTACAAATAGCAGGCGCCGAACATTACACTCCCAAATGTGATGCCAATACTGGGGGAACTGCCTTTATCTGTCTTGTCCATGTATATAATTAACAGGAGTAGAGAAAGAACACAGCCCTGTCGTAGTCCAACACTGACACTAAAAGATTTCGTTTTCATGGCTTGACATGGCTTGACTTGACACTAAAAGCTGGAGGGTTTTCATGCCATGGACACCAACACAGAATTTTGACTGTTTGTACAACGATTTGATAGCAGCTAATAGCTCATCCTCGTCGTTTGAAGGACATCCACTACAGGTCAGACACAAACAGGACTGGGACCGAGGGCTTATCCTTTTACTACCCCAGACTGCTGTACTGCCTGGATCAGATGCTGGTCGTGATGTCAATAAGCCAGCATCGAGTTTCGTCATCCAAAACTGTCAGACCGCGTGCTCCATGTGGTGCCCGATGTATAGGGCACGCTGTTAGTACATGGTCTGCGGTTTTCTCAGAGGCGCCACACTCGCAATTCGGTGAAGGAGCAAGACACCATTTTTGCATGGACGAATGGAATCGCCTAAAACCAGTCCGCAGGCGGTTGAGCTTAACCCAAGCTGCTCGGGATAAGCCCATCCCAACAGGCCTGGCACTGATTCCGGGCACAAAAGCACGGAGCCTGGAAGCACTTTCACAGTACTCCGCGTTCCATTTGTGATTCTTCCATTCAGAAGTGCGGATGCCAAGTCTGGCAAGGTTGTCCAAGAGATTCCGCGCAGCTGGCACAAACGGGCGTCTGGATCTTAGTCTCACTTGGCGAGTATCTGAGGACCCACTTAAAAGATATTACAGGATATGATTGGGGTCCAGATATCCACGGTAAGCCAAGGAGAGTGTCGCTCCCAGTCGGCGAAGCTCAGCTGGCTGGATGCCTGAAAGTACAGGTAGGTGGTCCGTTGGAGTGGGACGCAGGCATCCAGTAACTATGCGCAAGGCGTCATTTAAGACACTGTCAATGAGACGAGTGTGAGCACTGCGACACCAGACTGGCGCACAGTACTCAGCTGTTGAGTAGACTAGAGACAAGGTGGCTATGCGTAGTGTTTTAGCACCTGCACCCCATCCCGAGCCCACGAGTCGCCTCAACAGTGTGACGCGCGAGGATAGTTTTTTGCGCAATGCCACTAAATGGTGACGAAACGTGAGCGATCTGTCCAGTTTTACCCCGAGGTAAGTAGGGGTTGGACAGAACGGTAAAAGTCTACCGTTGTTGTCCTTTAGCTCACGTTTGGCCTCTCGGTTATTTAAGTGAAAGGCTGTCGTCACCGTCTTAATGTGACTGAGGTTCAACCTTTAAATCTGGAGATACGCTGACAGTGTCAACATGTCTTGGCTTAAAGTCCCCTCCAAGTCCTTCCAGTTTCTAGAAGAATGCAACAATGCTAAATCATCAGCATATGCAAACTTTCTGGAAATCATGGAAGGAAGATCGTACGTATAGATGTTAAACAGGAGGGGAGCCAAAACCGATCCCTGAGGAACGCCATTCTTGAGACGGCGTAGCCTGCTTTGCTTGCTGTCACCGGTGGTAAGGGTGAAATTTCGATTTTGGACAAGCTCCATGATTATTCTGACCATGTGCTTATCCGGAAGTAGACTCAGCAGCTTGCAGGTAAGGCCACGGTGCCATACAATGTCATAAGCAGCTGTCAGATCGACAAATACGGCACCGGCCTTCTTTTTAGCCTCGAAAGAATTCTCGATGTTCTGAGTTAGCAGAACAACTTGATCTACAGTTGACTTCCCGCGTTGGAATCCAGCCTGCTCTTTAGGGAGCAGTGGATCGATTAATGGTTCAACGCGGGCGTAGAAAAACCTCTCGAGAATCTTGTAGGAGACACAGAACAGAGATATCGGTCGATAACTCTTTGGGTCCCCAATACCATACAGGATATGATCGGGGTCCAGATATCCACGGTAAGCCAAAGAGAGTGTCGCTCCCAGTCGGCGAAGCTCAGCTGGCTGGATGCCTGAAATTACAGGTAGGTGGTCCGTTGGAGTGGGACGCAGGCATCCAGTAACTATGCGCAAGGCATCGTTCAAGACACTGTCGATGAGACGAGTGTGAGCACTGCGACACCAGACTGGCGCACAGTACTCAGCTGTTGAGTAGACTAGAGATAAGGTGGCTATGCGTAGTGTTTTAGCACCTGCACCCCATCCCGAGCCCACGAGTCGCCTCAACAGTGTGACGCGCGAGGATAGTTTTTTGCGCAATGCCACTAAATGGTGACGAAACGTGAGCGATCTGTCCAGTTTTACCCCGAGGTAAGTAGGGGTTGGACAGAACGGTAAAAGTCTACCGTTGTTGTCCTTTAGCTCACGTTTGGCCTCTCGGTTATTTAAGTGAAAGGCTGTCGTCACCGTCTTAATGTGACTGAGGTTCAACCTTTAAGTCTGGAGATACGCTGAAAGTGTCAACATGTCTTGGCTTAAAGTCCCCTCCAAGTCCTTCCAGTTTCCAGAAGAGTGCAACAATGCTAAATCATCAGCATAAACAAACTTTCTGGAAATCATGGAAGGAAGATCGTACGTATAGATGTTAAATAGGAGGGGAGCCAAAACCGATCCCTGAGGAACGCCGTTTTTAAGACGGCGCAGCTTGCTTTGCTTGGTGCCAGCGATGGTAAGGGTAAAACTTCGATTTCGGACAAGCTCCATGATTATTCTGACCATGTGCTTATCATATGAAGTAGTCTCAGCAGCTTGCAGGTAAGGCCACGGTACCATACAATGTCATAAGCAGCTGTCAGAGTGATAAATACCGGCGTTCTTTTTAGCCTCAAAAGAATTCTCGATGATCTGGGTTAGCAGAACAACTTGATCTACTGTTGACTTCCCGCGTTGGAACCCAGCCTGCTCTTTAGGGAGCAGTGGATCAACTAATGGTTCAATGTGGGCGTAGAAAAGCCTCTCGAGAATCTTGTAGAAGACACAGAACAGAGATATCGGTCGATAACTCTTTGGGTCCCCCACGGGCTTTGCTGGATTTGGGATCGCGACCACAAGCGCTCTTCTCCAGATCTTGGAAATTTTGAGTCGGCGCAAACAGGAAGAAAGGAAGTCACGTAACCAAGACTTCAAAGCAGTTCCAGCATGGAGTATAAGCTCGGGGAAGATGGAATCAGGACCCGGAGCTTTACCTGGTTTTAAATGTTGGAGGACAGCAGCAAATTCTCTCTGTGAAAAATTGTCAGAGATATTTACTGCGTCTGGTGTTGTGGTCCTCCAAAAATCAGACACTTCTTGAAAGACAAGTCGAGATGACTTGCGATCAACAGCCTCGTATTTCCCATTTCTAACCAGCTGAGATGCAATAGCATTGGCTGAAACGGGACAGTGACGAGGAGAGTGTCGTGACCTACCAGTAAGATTGTTCAAAATACTCCACACTTTTCGACTAGAGTGTGAGAAGTCAATGCTCCAAACTGCTTCGGACCATCGATCCCTCCGCTTTCTGTCAAGCTTAGCAAGCAGAGCTGTAGCAGCCAAACTTGAGTCGTCTCCTTGAGGAGACTGCAGAAAAGTTTTATAGAGATATTCACACTCTGCATCCCAACACGGAATATATTGGCTATTTCGGAAATAATAGTTATTTCGATATCCGCATGGGATAATCTTTTTGGCTGCTTTCTTAATGGTGTTACAGAAGTCCTGGTAAGCCGCATCCACATCAAGTGAATCAGGCGGCAACAACGTCTTTGCGAATTTATTCGCCAAAGCAATGTAGTGACTCCATTTGGCCTTGCGGAAGTTCCATCGCTTAACAGGCGTGCTTGGCATTGCCATAGCAAACCTTGGTGGTGTAATAAGCGAAGGTCGATGTTGTGAACTGGGGAACTTTTCAAGGACACGTCTATCCGGTAAGGGACTGTTTGGACCTACGCTAGCGAAAGCTAGATCTGGATTGGTGCCAGTGTTCCAGCGGCCGGAATAAAAACTGGCAGCGTCCTTGGCATTATATAGGAGGGAAAGACAATTAACACTTGCCCAGCCAGCCAAGCACTCACCATCCGGACTGTTGTCATTATAACCCCAGTCAGCATGAAGACAGTTAAAATCGCCAACGTAAAGACAGCGGTGAGGAAACATTGGGAGATCCAGGGTTCGTAATCGCGTTGGCGGTGGTTTGTAGACGTTGACTATTTTATAGCCATCAACGTCCACACACAACCACTCGATCTCCAATGTCGGTGGAGATTGGTCCAAAAGCGTGTATCTCAGTCGCTCGTGTACAAACGTGGCAAGGCCATACTTCCTGCTTAAAGAAGACCCAGCTATTTGGTAGTTTGGTAATACCAACTTCTCTGCATCAGTGCAGTGGGTCTCCTGCAGTAGGATGACGAGTGCCTTAGACTGCATAGCAAGGTGATGAAGAATGTTCATTTTGCTTGCAATGAGGCCTTCGATGTTCAGCTGAAGAATAATGGGTCTTCAGAACTTGTTGGCAATGTGTTCTGAAAAGGGCAGTTTTATCCTAGCATTGCCCCGTCCTGAAAAAGACGTTTGCCGATTAACAGACGCTCACTGAACATCGGAATGGGTGGATACCCTTCTGTTTTGGTAGTCTCGGTTTCGGTCTGTTATTTTTGAAATCAATGAACAGACTTACTCACGGCCCAGACTGCGAGAAAGCACCTACCATCTGGGCCAGCTAATAGCTGACCTCTTACGTCATACTCGAGCACTATTCCCCACAGCTTCTCTCGTGGGACACGTTCATATGTTTTTTCAAGGTTTGCAAATATCTTCCGCCATTTCTAATTTTCTCATACAATACCACAGCTCTTCTCTCGGAATCCTGTCGTAAGCTTTCTCTAGGTCAACGAATACATAATGTAGCTCTCTTTGACCTTCCATTTACTTTTCCATCATCACTCTTAAGGCAAACATGGCATCGATGGTTTCTTTCTTGGAAAAACTCTATATTATAGTTTACTGATCTTTACATTATCCCTTTGCTGACTTCAATTAGCTTTCCCATATCTTCATTGCATCGTTTATCAGTTTTATTACTCTGTAGCTTCCATAGCACTATGCGTCCCCTTTGTTCTTATAAATTGGGATAAGCATACTCCTTCGTCTTCTGGAATTCGTCCCCCACTAATAGTTTGTTAAACAGTCTCATTAAAAACTTTATTCCCATCTCTCCCATGCACTTCCAAACTCCTACTAGCAACTCGTCTGGTCCAACCGTTTTACCCTGTTTCATCCTTTTTAGTGCATTCTTCACTTCTTCTCTACTGATACAATTTACCTTTTTGTTAACCAAGCCTGCTTTCTCTGTCTTAGGTTCTCTGTTCTCTGTCTCAGTCATTTTCTTCGTTTATCAATTTTTCAAAGAACTTCTTCCATTTCTTTAACGGTGCCTCCGAACTTACCATCACATTACCTTATTCATATTTCATAGCCTTCACGTGCTGTACATCTTTTCCCGCTCTCTCTCTCTCTGCGTAGCCAATTTGTACTACTCCTTCTCACTTTTTTTTTGTAATCTAGCATACAAATCGTCATACGAACGTCCTTTCGCCATTACAACTGCCTTCTTTGCCTTACTCTTCTTTTTTTTGTACATCTTTTTACCATTTTCATCTCCTATTTTATCCCATGCTACTTCATTTTCCACCATCTTGTCTTTGGCTTTAGTTTCTCTGGCTTTTTCTTTTCCATCACGAGAGCCAGTTTGCATACCACTATACGGTGCTGCTTAGTAACGCATTCATTTACTATTGTCTTACAATTGAAACATCTCCCTCAGGTCCCTCCTTCTACACATCGCATAATCTACATGGGTACTTTTTTCCGCCACTTTTATATATCACACTGTGTTTGTCTTTCTTTTTGAAATAAGTGTTGACAAGCGCCAATTTCATCTTTTTCGCAAAATCCACAGCCATCCGCATTTTCTCATTTCTCGTTCCAGCGCCGTACCTTCCCATTACTTCCTCATCCCTATGTTTCTTTTGCCCACATGTCTATTTAGGTACGCACTTAGCACTATTCTCTCCTGTTTTGATACACTTTCTATCAACCCATCCAGGTCTTGCCAAATATCATTTTTCTCCTTATGCAGATGCCATCCTGTGAAGTATACGCGCTTGCTATGTTTAGTATTGACCCTTTTATCTCCAGTTTCATGACCTTCAAGCTTTCTGACACCCTCTTGACCTCCAAAACACTTTCAAAAAGCTGTTCCCTCTCCACTATCCTAATCCCATTTCTTCTTCCACCAGCTCCATTTTAGAACAGTTTGCACCCACATCCAATGTTCTTCGTTTTACTCGCTTTCCACTTTGTTTCCTGTGGACAAGTACATCTACTTTCCTTCGCTTTATCTTGTCTTCCAGCTCTCGCCCCCTTGCAGTCATTGATCCTACATTTAAGGTACCCACCCTTATGAGTGTGGGTCCCCTTCCGCAGTTCCTGCTGCCTATTTACTTGCTTTTCTCTTCTCTTTCTTTTCTTGTTTTCCATAAATCCAGCAGTATCATAGTTTCCACAGGTGCCCTGCTGTGCGACACCTGAGCCGGTTGTTGGTGACCTGGGCCTCGACCAATCCGGTATGGAATAGTTTTTCATCCGCATTTCGCATGATTTGACGAAAGGTTTTACGCCGGATGCTCTTTTTTGCCGCAAACCTCCCCGTTTATCCGGGCGGGAACCGGCATCAAAAGATACTGGAAAGTGCCTCCGACTGCTGGGTTACATTTTATTCTATGAAATAATATTAAATTTAACAAATTAAATTTAATTAATCATTAATAAACAATCTCAACAATTTTGAAAAATTTTTTTTATCGTTTTTGCTGTATTACTTCGTTTGAAAACTTTTATTCTTCCAATTTGTAGATTTAACTGTAGATGTCTCTTATGTAGTCAGAGTGGATTTTGAATCAAATCAATAAAAATTTTTTTGAAAAGTTGAAGACCGATTTTTATTTGCGAAAACGAAAAATTAGAATTGAGATACGTCTTACGAGCAATCGTCTTAAAATCTTTATCCAAAAGGCTTAACTAATTCACTTAATTTTTTAACAAAACAAACCAACAAAATTTGATTTGACTTAAAAGTTTTTGTTTTACTAAGTTTGCTGTCCAATCTGAAGGCTGCAATAAATAAACACTTATTCCTTGGATGACTAATGACCAATACTTTATCGACTTTTTCGCAATTATCGACATTTTGAAAATAAAACTTCGACCAATCCTAGGCTAAACCTGTGAAACAAAATATTGACAAAACTTATAAACCTATAAAACTTTACGGCATCTAATAAAAAAGACTTTTAGCAAGCTTATTTAATGGTAGCTTTGACCGGTTTTACTACGTACGTATCAATAGTTACTTAAAGCATAATCATGCTCTGGTTTACTAAGTTTTAATTTTATTCTTTTATATTGCCTAAATTAACTTAAAAACTAGTCACCAATAGAGAAAACGTCTTTAAAATGGTTCTTGTTTTAATATTATTTAGCCGTTTTCTGATTTAATAATTTACGCACAAAAACCTTTTAAAACAATCTGCAGAAATGTGTGAGCCCTCATAAATTTAATGTTTTTACATAGAACGTTGGCTCTAAACAATTTTTGTTGAATTTTTACTAGAAGGTTTGTTAACACTGTGACTATATTTTTGTTAACGCTTGTAAACTCTGGGGAATTGCTTGTTAACGCGCCATAACGCTCTAACGCTCGTTAACGCTGCTTTTTGACGCTATATAACGCTACATGTTTTAAAAAATTTTCCGGAAAAAATTTTGCACCTGATCCAAAAACTTGATGGTAGGTTTATTATTCATCTAATTTTTAGAAACATCTCAGACTCCGATTACGGGTCCTATATAGTTGAAGCTCATTTTTCCCCAAGACTGCCTCCGTATCAAGTCAACCTAACTCTTTTTTCCAACAAAACTCCATATTATCGAAAATCTTCCTTAATCATAGGAGTATCCATTGGATGTCTTTTATTGTTTATTGTTGTCTTATTGGTAGCTTTTTACAAGTTAAAATTATCTAAAGTAAAATAGTATGTAAAACAAATAACAGTATAATAAATTTTGATAAAATGAGGTAAAAATATTTTAAAGCTTTTTGAGCATCATCATAGAAAACAAATACAATAAATTGTTTTGTTTTAACATTAGTATTTATCACTTTTCAAATGTTCACTTTGCAGAGATTTGTTGTAGAACAAAACATTTTCTTGAAAACTTTTTTTGTTTGTATCTATAGATATCGAAAAAAATTGTTTGATTGAAATTAAAGAGATTCTTTATTGAAATAATAATTTATAGATAGATCAGAAATTTTAGGTTTGCCATTTAGTTGTATCAGCAATCTTTTTGAGTAAAAAGCTGTTTGTAAAAAAAGTAAATTTGGCCAAGTAAAAGATATTTAAAAAAACTTTAAAAACAGCGATAATTAAACAAAATTTTGCGACTAGATGTAAACAGTTCTTTACTTTTCCAACCTATTAAAAATTGCAAAATTTTGAAATTGTATTTCCATGTTTTATTTGCTTTTTCAATGCTTTAAATAATAAAGTGAAGGTTACAGTTAAACTAAAAATTGGTTGTGGTCGTGTTACGCTAATGCAGTATTTTTCCTTGCCTTAATGTTTTACAATCATACAATGATAAATTCGAAAACTCGTTCTTACATTTCTTAAATTGAATTTTATAATTAACTCTTTGAATTTAGTTTATCTGATTAGACGTTTTTCAGCCTCAGTTTGATCTTGAACCTTGGTTCTCAACATTTTGTCGTAATCTTTCCTTTAAAACTCAGGTACATTCATTCCCCCGGGCAAATCAGAGAAGCTTTATTAAAAATGTTATTGTTTGGTAACCAAAAATTTGCCGTAGATCAGAAGAAGATTAAGTGATATTGTTTAGTGAAGACCTTTTGATCTTCATTTATTCTTTCTCCCGAGAGGAAGGAACTGGTTTAATCTAATAAAGACAAAAAATAAAAAATGTTCTCATTTTAATAAAAATATTTTCAGAAGAGTTGTGGCGCTCTTACGAAGAAAGGCTGTAAATTTTTGTTCAAAAATTAAAAGTTAAATTTTCTCCAAATTTCTTCCTCAGTGATTTTATCTCCTTCCAAATTGCATATGCATATTTATGAAACCAAGACGCTCACTTTAAGAATCATTGATCTATAATGTCCGCGATTTCAATTTTGTAGATAAGCCCAAATATTTTATGCACTCGAAACTCACTCTTCGAAACCAAACTTTTCTTCTATTAATATTTGCCAAAAAAGATAACTCCAAGGCTTAATATGATTGCAGAAAGATTATCGTTAATTTTATGCTGACTAAAAGTGAATGTATGTACAGTTTTTATTAAATTTTCATAAGTATTTTCGATTTTATTAACAAAGCAAATCAACAAACATCCATCACGTACGAAGTGTGGAAAAGCAGCCTTAGTATTATATCAGACAATTTAAATTTCGGATATCAAACCCAAACTTAATATCCGTCCAGTTCTTAAATTTTTTTTAAGTCGGGTGGTTTTGAATTAGTAGAGATTACAAAAGAGATTTGGTCAAAAGTGTACCCTTGATTCTTACACTGAGTATTTAATTAACAGCAAAGTTATAGATTTTGAAGAGCAGCGCAGGTTGAAGGCACATGATGCAACGTTTTGCTAAAGTTCCACAGGGGTTTCGCAAACTTACATCAGGGCCCTTCAACTGAGGTTTTTTAAGAAATTTGGTGGATTTTGACAACTTTAAGCATTCGTGGTAAAGCAGAGTATAACAAACTAAAATACTCAATAAAAGAGAGGTTTTAAAGCATAACAAATTTCGCGAAGAGTAAAAATGAAATAAAACAAAAATTAAGTTGTCATTTGCAACCAAAAATTTAATCAATTTTTTGATTGCAGGTGAAGACTCCTTTTTGTTCTTCATCCAGTTTTTTATGAATAAAATTTTTTTATGTTAAAGTTTTTTTATCAGAAATCTATTACCCTTCTTTCAGTAAAGTTACATTGACGATTTTATTTAACTGATCAAATTGCGATGCATGAATTTATTAATAAAATCGGTCAATTTTCAATTTATTATAGCAAATAAAAGTTAAAATTTAAAAACCAATTGTATTATTATGAAAAATCGATTTCGACCTATAAAGGTCATCATCAGTTTCTGTAAAAAATTAATTAATTAAAATAGATTACCATATATTTGACAAGACATTTTGAAAATTCTACTCATACTATACGGGTCCTAAAATTTTTTTAAGTGGAAAAAATGGCTCAGTTATCATTTTATATAAAAAAGCTGTATAAAAGCTTTGGTTTGTTTGAAAGAATTAAACACACACAAAAGACGTCGTACTAAAATGTTCACTTAGTTTCGGGTTTTGTGGATAGAACAAGTTTTACAGCTTGCTTTGTTAAATATAAACACAATAAACACCATTGACACATCTATCGCTTCAATAAGTATCAACAGCAAACTTAAAAAAAAACCGATTTGAATACTCAGTCCAGCTTCAAACTAAATTACCAATTAAACAAACTCACAATTAGCTCAAAGTTCACATCGCATTTTTAAATCAACAAATTATTTTGTAAGTCCGTTAAAGCCTAACATTAAAAACAGCTGAACACACAAAAAAAGAGGTCTTACTAAAATGTTCACTTCGTTTTGAGTTTTGTTGATAGAACAAATTTTACGGTTTGTTTTATTAACGTAAAAACACAATTAGACCCATTGGCACATCTATTGTTTCAAGTATCAGTAGCGAGCTTTAAAAAAAACGATTTGAATACTCAGTCCGGCTTCAAACTAAATTACCAATTAAACAAAACTCAGAATTAGCTCAAAGTTCAAATCGCATTTTTAAGTCAACAAATTATATTGTAAGTCAATTAAAGCCTAATACTTAATCATTTACAGTTCTACTACAATCTATACTTATATAGCATACCGAGAATTATTTTTTGTATTTTTTGAGCAGCTTATTTGATTTTTTAGCAAAATTAATTATAATGACCAAATAATTTAATTAACCTTGTACTAAATATTTACATTAAACAGAGTAATTCTAGGCTTTAGTAAACAATAACTGACAATTAATTTCAAAATAACTGGATTGCTTTTGTGACGCAATTGCAAACTCTTGTCCACAACGTTTTGTCTTTGCTACTAGATTATTTATCAACCCTTTCAATAATTCAGATGACCCCTCGGAGTTGATATTGACTAATATGAAAATAATTGATATTTTTTCATGAAACATTAATAGATTTTACATGTTAAGTTTCTTTCTATTGTGTGTCAGTTTAGTAAATCTTTTTAACATTGTTTGAGGGAAGCAACTTAACATTCGACATCTAAAGAATTGCAAAAGAATAATAACGGCTAATGTATACTTCAAAAACTTAAATTTCTGCATATTAAATCACTGTTACGGTAGGCACCGATAAGTTGAATTAAATAGTAAATCACAAAAACATAGCTTAAAGCATCCATGAAGCACTTTGAACACAAGCAAAATAATTATAACGGCTAAAGTTTTATTTATTAGGCATTGTAACAGATATTTTTTTACAATTGCTAATGCAAATATTAAACAAGAAATTTAACACTTTCTATTAATACCTTTAGTTTAAATTTCATTTATGGCAAAAAGCACAAAGCAAAATATGATAATGGCAAAGATGTCGACACGAACCATGCATATTTATTTAACATATTTATAAGAACTTGTCCACTAAAATGATTTTAAAATTTGACCTCGTTCATATAATACTTGCAACTGCTGAAAAAGTTGTTTGAAACAAAATGCAAGTTAAATGTAATAAACAATCCAAGCAGTCTTGTTTATAATTTTTTTTGTTTAATTGCTAGTTTATGTTTTACCTTTGCTTGTAAGTAATTCAGATTCATCCGTGCAACAAATATTTTTTTGAATGAACCTAAATTTTTTGCTTGATTTATTGCATTTTTCTTTATCTTTTCTCAGTTTTGGTAATGCATACTCAAGTTGGTAGAAAAATTTTTTTTGAAGTAGTTTTGAAGAATCCAACCAATCTATGACGTAGCTGATCTAAAACCGTGTCAATTTTATAACTTTTAAACTCTTTTTTGAGTTTAACATTTCTTTTTTCTTCTTTTTGAAAATTCAATTTTAACATAGACAAAAACCAAACCTTATTATTTATGTTAAGTCTTGTTTCCTTTTTACTCTCCTACGTGCAATATTAGCATTGAACAAATTAATTTTTTCTTAAATCGATAATAATTTATGTTTTAAAAATGAGAAAGCTTAAGAAAATTTTTGAAAGTAACATTTTGAAGTTTTATTCTCGTTTATTTGGTTAGAAACATAAAGAAAACCTTTAAGGAAATAAACATTATATTTACTTTCAAAGCCCGTTCAATTACTGCATATCTGCTGTCACTTTTAGACATTTGTTTTAGATGCGCTCTCACTCCAGGAAGAGTCAAGAATATTAACTTTGTGCCACATTTGACCATCTCTTCCAATCCCTGAAATGTAATTATCTAAAAGAACTGAAAAAATAAAAATTTTACTGAAACTAGTTTCGTTAAAAGATACAAATCAATGAGAAGAAAGTAGCCTGGGGTAGATATTATTTTTAAAATGTTTTCCTTACAAAAATTTTTTGAGAGTATGTTTGCTATATAATTAAAAATAAGATAAACAAACGATTGAAATAATGAAGCAAGTAATTGTCATACGCGTATCATGAATATAAATTACAATTACATTTAATTTTTTCAAAACTTATATTGACGTATAAAATTACAGGACAAAAGTTGTAATACAGATTTGAAAACTAAGAACATCTTTTTATTAAAGAGTTAAGCATTACTTTCCGAAAATAAAAAAACAAATGTTTTAACTAAGCAAGATTGTTTAATATTGATGGTGTCTATTGTAAATTCAAATTTTTACAAAAACGCAGCACCACAAAAATTTGTGCATAAAACTACAAAAAAATAACTTAAAAAAAAGAATATTTTACTCAACCTTTTGCAAGGAAAACACACTCCAGTCATCTTTGATAAAATCTGAAGTTAACAAAATCACAATCCTATGACACTCCTTCATTAAACAAATTAAATTCTCACCACGATCTAAAAAATTACTGTGTAATTACCAAATAACAACCTAAATAAATTCAACTAAAGTTTTACTTTCACTGTTGTATATTTTGTTGTCATCAAGAACACTTAGACCCATTTTTTCAATTGCTTGTTTGATTTTAAAAATTGCCTGTTCTAATTGTTGCTTAGCAAATTTGTCGCTATTCTCGGAATAATGATATATGAGAAAAACTCCATGTTTTTTGTTATCTACAAATGATAAGTTTCTTTTTTTTGGAAAAAAATAATAAATATGTAATTTTTTACCTGCTTGTTTCTTCCAAAATAATCTTTTAATGTACACTTTGGCAAAAATCAAATTATAAAAATAAACGAAAAAAACTATACTAAAAAGCAAAAGACTTCCGACAGAAATTCCTTTGATAAAAGAAGCTTTTCGATAGAATGGAATCTTTTTGGGTAATAAAGTTAAAGTGACATTATATGCTAAAAATTTTATAGGAGAATTCGCTCGGAGAACATAGGATCCGTAATCCGACTCGGTGATGTTCCTAAAAAGATTTTAAAAAATCATTGAGAAAAACAATTTTTTGTAATAATATAGGATTTTGCATTTATCTTATATGTTGTACTACTTAAGGTCTACTGTACCTTTGGTAAAACAAAAACAATTCTTATCTAATCAAGAAGCAAGAGGTGACGTACTATTTTTCTTTCTTTTTGTCTTTAACTTTCTAAACTATACATTCATCAAGTTTTTAACAGAAACTTAAGAATAAACTTTTTGCAATTTTTTACTCCTTTGAAATTAGATAAACAAAAAAGAAACAATTATACTTGAGCTTCAAAAGCTCATACAGTTTTTTCCTACACTAAAATAAATTAAAAAAATACGAGTACTAACCGCTCCCAAGCATATTTTCTCATAATAACCTAATAAAAAATAACCTGTATAATCAAGTAAAAAGACAAAAATGGTTTTACATTAAAAGATAAATATAATCCAGTCTTCCTTAATGCTTGCTTGTTTTAGTAATAAAAAGTAACAAGCAAATTGTCACACTCACTTGCTTAATGGGAAATTGAAGCAAAAAAGCAGCGTTTTATGTTACAAGCCATAAAAGTTGCATTTATAAATTTATTTATTAATTATCCCTGCAATCGCGCAAGGTCTTTTACTTTTTCTCAAGAACGGTTTGGCATTTAGTTGTGTTGATTGGACTACAAACAGTCGCAAATAAAAAGTTAACTAAAACTAGAGCAGAAAAAGCTAATTTGAGTTAGCATCAGTGTGAGTAAAAAGCTTAAGTCAAAAGTTGTGTTTGAATCAATTAGTAAATGTTGTTTTAAGGTAAAATAGCTAAATAAACACTATCACATAAACTTTTGAAATTGTTTTTTTATTTGTTAAAAAATCAAACTAATAAAAGTCTACAATGCAGTTTTTTTTGCAAATTCCATACCCTTTAATATATAGTATAGAACGATGGACAAAAACAAATTTTGAAAACTATTATAGAAGTTATAAAGTACAGTAGAATTTTATACGTAATTTAATTTTGGCTTCTGAGCTATAATTTTGATCTACCTTATTATTAGATTAATTTGAATAATGTCATCTTCTGGACGCAGAATGCACGATTCGTTAAATTTCCTGAAAAATACGAAGCCTTTAGCAAACAAAGGTGTAAAAACAAGTTTCACTAACTGAAACAAAAATTGATATTTTTTAAAACTTTATTTAAATCTAAAACTTTATAATAAAATACGCAATCTTTCATCGATTGCTTTTACCAAATAGGCTAATTAGTTTACCAGTTTATCTCTTCACAAATAAACTTTATTTTTTTGTCATAATCTACTTACACTAAACATGAAACATGATAGGTTAATTGAAAACTTTTTAGATCATCTTTTGTCTCCCTGCAGAGGTCGAAATCCGAGTTCGAACTCAACTAAACCAAAAATTGAAAACTTTTACTTTCTCGGTTATTTCACGATTTGATAAAAAGGAAAAATGTCGCAAAACAATAAAAAATTTAGAAACAAGAAACTTATAAACACCAATTTTAAACAACTAGTTGAATTTAAATTGTTTGGGATACAAGTTTATAACATATACAGCAACTGATTTAAGAAAAGTTTACAATAAAATATTTGGGTACAATAACTTCCAGAACTCAAGGACGCATAGTTAAAATCAGAAAATTCAAAAACTTTCATAATTCTTTCAATAGTGATTTAATTGATAGTTTTATTGAAAAAAGATGTTTTAATTAAACTCCATCAGGTTAAAATAATGTAAGGAAATCAACAGTATGATTAAAAACATCAATCTTTAATTTGTAAACCTTGGTCTGCAAAGAAGCAAAATATTTCAAATTTTTTGTTCGAACAAACATTTTAACATATTTGACAATGTAATTGGGCCTTAGAAAAGTTCCAAAGCAAAATCAAAATGTTGGATGCGATCTCACTATAAAACTCTCTTATCGATATTGCTTTGTCTACACAAACTTACCAGTTTCCATAAAATATAAATGTCATCACTGGTTGGATTTGCACTCCCATATCGCGCAAAGCATTTAAACGTAGCAGATTCTCCTAAACTTTTGTAAAAAGTTTCTTTTTGACATTTGATGAAATATTGTGTCTGCTTTATTTTATCTGGTAAAAAAAGTGTTTGATTAATTATAATTGACGTGATTGATATAATTCTTAATATCGAATGTAGTTGAATTGGAGCGTGATTTAATGATTAATTGACTTCTTGGCCGAATTCTTTTGGCCGAATTCTTTCTAACATAAATATCCCACTTAATTTCATCAACTAAGTTTAGTTTAACGTAGGCTGTGTTTTTCAAACTTTTTGTTCTTTGCTGCAAAGACTTTTTGTTTGACTTTAAACCCATAATTTAAACTTAATAAAATTTTATGAAAGTTTATTAAAGAAAATAACAAACAGTTTTACATTATTACTAAAGTGCTTACGGAGTTAGTAAAATACAAATGTTTTAAATCATAAAGGTCTTTAGTTTTTATACTGTAAACAGTGAAGGATTGCATACGGTATCAAAAGGATTTAGAATTTTTTGGTTATTTTGCGTTATTTTAAAGAAAAACTGCTTTCCGACAATCTTCATAATGTTTATTTTTTCAGTTTATTGACTGCAAAGATCAGCAACATAAAAGTACATATTTTTTTACCTAAATTATCTGCGGAACTGTTCAGTTTAATTTTACTTTGGTTCGAGAGCAAAACAAAGTCAATTTGATGCTTAAGTTTACTTAAGTGCTTTTAGCTATGCCTGTGGAATAACGAAACAACAAAGAACAGGACATACAAATAGGTCATACAAAGAAGAGGTTTGTTGGTCAAATGCTTGGCCCTTAAACTTTCTTAAAAAAAAGTGTTTTTGCAGTAGTTCATAATGGCTTGTATTTCAAAATATTTATCTTTTATATTTTTCATGATGTTGTCAAACATAATCTTGGAGTTTAGCAATCGACTGGAACAAGAGCAACTGTGACGTTGAAAATTCAATTTGTCACTTGTTTAACCAAGAGAAAGGAAATAAAACATTAAATAATTTGGGCTCTATACTTCATTTAGAATATTTTCCAAACGTTTTAAAAACTAAAAGAAATACATGCTGTACTTTTAAGCATTAGAAAACAAAGAGCGCATTTGTAACTGCAAAAGTGACTAAAAGAGGAAAATTAAGATTTTAACAATGTAAAGTTTTATAGAAAAAAAATTCTTTTTATCAAAATAATAAAAAAATTTTTTCAGTTTTGTGTGTCAACGAATGTTATTCCTTAAAAAAATTTCTTGTCGATCAAATCCTTTAGTGTGAAATTTTCAATAGTTCAGTCGTTTTTTTATTTCCGTCACTTGTCGAACAAAATACTTACATCAACATAATTACACTATGGAAAAAGGGACATGCAACAAAACGAAATAACGTTGAAACATGCAAAAACTCAATAAACTACACTAGCTAAGGTAACGGCTTGCATGGTTGCATCACCTAGAAGAAAATACAAATATAAAAAATAAAAATGCCTAAAACATAAAAAAAAAAGATAAAAAAATGCATAAAAACAACAAAAATTAAGACAGCGTTGTTTATTATTATATTATTTGCTGGCATGTAACCCCAGCACAGGGAGGCTTTCAGGCCAAGGGTGACCTGGAGGAAGTTGTAATTGGGTATTTTCATTCATCCCGACTTAGCAGTTAATAAGCTTACAACCGGATGCAATAAAGTGCAAGCCGGAAATTCAAAAAAATTTACAATGTTAAAATTTAAGATTTACACAAAAAATTCAATAATTTCATAAAATTGGAAAATGGGAATATATATATTTTATTAAAAACATATTGCTTCTGTTGGTAGTAATGATTGTAAATTAACCGTTATGGGTAAGTTTTAAAACTGTTTTTGTATTTTTAGTTCCGTTCAATTCAGTTTTCTAATATTTCTGCTTCGTCACATGTCATTACATTTACCTCAATTTTATATGCAAAACAATTTTTTAAAGCACTGAAGCAAGTTTAAAACATCTTTATTACAAGTCAGTAGATTTTCTTCAAAACTCACATCTTATGCACACCCTTTCATGCCAAATATATCTCTTCATTCCATTGTATGTAATATAGCAAGTATAAGCCCCAACGTTACTAATTTGAAACTTTTTAATTGTGAACTGAAAAACAGAAAAAAACTTTTTAAATTTTCTATTAAAGTAATTAATTTTTAAGTCATATTCAATTAAAAATCAATAAAAAACAAAAGAAGGCAACTACGTTATTGCAGAATTAATTTAATTATTCAAACTTTCATTTTTCTATCAATTTCTTAAGCTGTCAATTAAATTACAAATGTAAAAAAATTACTTTTGTTAAAATTCAAGAGATTCATAATCAAATAACTATTAAAATTTTAAGAACCCAAATTGTGTGTATTCGTCATTATTTTGCAACAATTCTTGTTCTTAACTACTTAATTTCACAAACTCCTTTGCTTTTTTAACTTGTATGGATATAAATTTTTTTATTGTAGCATGAGTTGTTTTTGGCACCCGAACAAATTTAACACCTTTTATAAAAGGGGAACGAATTTCAAACAAACAGACAAAACGGTATTAAAATTCCGGAGCTATGTATTTTAAATACAAATCTTCACTCAGCAGCGTTGCAGAACAGTGAGACTAAATTCAGTTAAGCTTCAGAGGTCGCTCTATCAATTCGGTTGTTAGTAATCTGTTTCGTTCTATTTCGCTCCATCTCTGTCTCTGTCTCGGTCTGTATGTCGATTCGGTCCAGCGAGTATATATAACCTCAAATTAATTTTATAGATTTATTATTATGACGCCTGACCCTTTTTTTACAGGTAAAATCACGAGGCAATAGATCACGTGGTCAGGCTATATCCTGTTCGCAATGTGTTGATAAGGATTACACAAAAGGCGGAATATTGATGATAATCACATTGATGGCGAGGCGGTACATAAAGAAAATACTAAGAAATGCGAAGTTGTTACATGCAGTTGTCCTAGCAGCAGGCAAGCGCTGTGCAGCAAGCGGAAAAGCGCTGCAAGCTGAATCTGCAGCAAGCGAACTATAACGTGTGAAAAAAAATACATTTGCGGAAAACTTTGCAAAATCGAAGCAAATGCATGCACAAAAGACCGTTTGCGATGTTCGCTACACTATTAGCCTGTTTGTTTTTGAAACAAAGAATACGTTTTGATGATAAATTGAAAAAAATATTAAGCTTGTTTAGAGTTTGTTTTAATTATTGTTTGTATTATTTGAAAGAGCGGTCAAAGTATATATTTGCTGTATACTAAATAAACTGACATATATCTTACATCATAATTATTTTTGATGCAGAAGACAAAAAGCAGTAAATAAATAATTTTTTCTAGTGCAGCCATAGAGTTTTAAATTTTAAAACTTCACCTTGTCAGATATTAAAAAAATGAAAAAAGTACAAGAATTATTTAAATTTTTAAAAACTTTAAAAACATTGTTTAAAGAACTATTCCAACCTTGTTAGTTTTAATAGAGGTTTTCTTGCAGTTGTGTTCCCAATGAAAAGATAAAAAACTTAAATTTAATCCGTAGTTTAGTACTTCATCATCTGAAGAACAATAAAAATTTTTATTTTTATTTCGGCGTTTTTAGAATGTCTTGACTTTGAATGTCAAAGTAGTTACTCAAGCGACGCAAAATATTTTCATGTTTTTATCATCAATTTATCATCACTTATTCATATTTTCTATTTTTCTGAATTGTAGGAAAATTTGGAAGTGTTGAACTGTGAGTGATTGACCAAAGACTAACTTGCTGTCGGAAATATTAATAAGTTGCTTTGGTTAAAAAAAATCAGTGTTTTTTATAAAGAGATGAAAATGTGATTTAACTCTGCTTTTCAGAATGATTAAATAAAGTTATACTGTATAATGTACAGTGGTTTTAAAGCTAAAATTATATGTCGACAATCTTTAGTTAAATCAAATATCAGCCGATTATTAAAGTGCACTTCAAACTTTTAAATATAACAAAGAAAACAAGTTCAAAAAGCAAAGAGGATTTTTGGAATTAATTTACTAAACTGCTTTAAAGACTTTATTTTATGATTTCTCTCTCTTTCTCTCGTTAAATAAAATATTAAGTTATACATACTATAAAAATTTAATTTTGCAATTTGCTTTCAATAAACAAGTTTATCTATTTGCATTAGTTGTATCAAAATTTGTCCAAAACATTGGCTTACTGTGACAGTCAAAGGTTCGAACTTGGTCTCCAAATGCCCTTTGTGTTTTCATCTTTTCATTGGCGGGGAGTTTTAACGCTTGATATTCTTTACAGGTATGTGTGATGTGTGTTGTAATGTTCAATAAAAGTTGAACGTAGTAACATGAACCGGTGTTAAGATTCTAAAAACACTGATTGTTTGAAAAAAACGTTTAAATGTTATGTCAAATTAAACACAAGAAACAGTTGTCTGTTTCAAATTATCGTCAAACAAAATGTATCTATCCACTGTCAAGAACAATTAAAAAATAGTCTTCTAAAGATATGTTTATTCTATCTTTTATCAAACATTAGGATTTATATTATATACTTTAAATACTCCAATCTATCTAATAATAAAACATTTCAAATAAAAAACAAATATTTTTTGAACTAACAGCGAAAACCGTTTCTGCAAATTAAACAGTAAATAAGTCTTGAAATTTTTTGCTTGGAGATTATGCAATGGTTCGTTTTTCTTTTCTGGGATAAACTGTACAGTGCCTTTCTCCCACATTGTTGAGACCATAAATACATTGATTTTCCCTCGCTCGGACCAATTGACACTTTAGCTACTGATAAAAGCGTCACGAACAACTTTTCGCTACAATAAAATATACTTTGCTAAAAGCCATACAATAGTTCTGTGCTACAAAAACAAATCTTTACCTTTTAAAAGGCAAAATTTATGCATTTTTAGCAAGAATAAAACAATTTATGCATTGTTTTTAAAAGTAAACAACAAAGCCAAAGACGTTTTAGAATTTGGAAAATATATACTGTGCCAAGACTGGTAAATAAAGTCTTTAAAGAATAATTTTGTTGCAATTTATAGAAGTTTTGTCAACTTCCACATGTTTAAAAATTTTAATGGCTTAAATTTACTTTCGTATAAATAACAAATTTAGAGTCATTAGATGAGACACTACGATAGTTATGGAAAATTTGTTTCGTCTCAAAAATCCATACTCCAGCATCTGTACGATTTAATAAAACGTTTCCTTCTGCGTTCCATATTAGACACTGAAAAAACAAAATTGCAATTAGGAAAAAAATTAAAATTTACATACACAAACATTTTAAAATATACATGCAAGATCCAATCTGTAAAAATACGCAAACGTTCATTACGAACTAAATTGTTTTAATTTAACTTAAGCGCTCTGTTTTTTGAGTTTGCGGTTATTCTAAAAATCTGGCAAACTGGGAAAAATTTAGCGCGAATTCGGTATTGCAAAAAATAACGAAAAAATTTAAGAATTAGTTTTGACTTCATGATTGTAAATACGAGTGTTTGTTACTTTCATGATTAAAAATTATGTTTTAGAGTCTACTAAACTGGAAAATTGGAAAGATTTTGTATCGTTTTATATTGATTTTTAAATCTTTAAAGGTATATTAAACTGATTTTGAGTTTTGGAGCCGTTTATCTAAGATCAATTAATCTGCAATCAAGAAATCACGTGTAATGTTTGTAATAAATAGGTTTTCCACTGAGTCACAGCAACAACAAAATTTACAAAAAAGTTATTGATAATTTGTCAAAAATTTAATTAAAATAACAGATAAACAGAATATTAAGTAAAAAAATTTGACATTATTTTGTCACGTTCAATAGAAATTTTTTAAATTTGATTTCAAAATCTTTAATTTAAAAGGCTAGTTTTGAACTCAGGTATTATGTTTCGAAAAATTATCAAACTGCCTACTGTACGCAGCACAACTAAACAGCCACACGCAACATTAAATCCATTCAGGGCTGGAAAAAACTCAAACTTTACACAAAATAAGGTTCGATTAATACTCCAGAAAAAAAACTTTAACTTATGTACAAAATTACAAAAAATTCTGTTGGATTAAAGTTTGAACTCGCTATGTAACGGTACAATTATGATGCAAGTTTACTTGTATCAAGTCGAATTAGATCTATAGACCCAACAATAATATTAGTGATATCACAAACCAACAGCATCAAGAAAAAATACGCTAGTAACAATTTTTAAACTCATAATAAAAGCTTCAAGATTTACCTATGAATTTAATGGAAAACAAACAATAAGGCACCAAAAATTTTTTTTGTAATACAAAGCATCTGGAGTTGGTAAATCAAGGTAAAAAAAGCAAAAAAGCGCTAAACTTCTAATATTACCTGATAAGGAGCGTTAGTTTCGGCATAATATTCTTTACGAAGTTTAAGATCGAACATTAGAGGCTCACAAAGTAGTGCGTAGGGCCAACCAAGGTAAGCTTGAGCAGGGTTTCGCTTCACTTCAGCTACACTGCAGTCAGTCAGAAGATTTTCTAAAAATTTTAAAGTTTTTTTATATTGAACTAAACCAGATTATACAAAAAAAACTGGCATAGCAGTTTTATAGGAGGCTTAAAAAAATCTGTTTAACTATTTTTTATGAATAACTGACTGTATTGTTGTTAATTTGCTATGTCCATTAAATTTAGGTATTATCAGTTACTCAAATTAACTTTCTATCAATATTTAATAAATATTTTTATTTAATTTGTGCTTAATAATATTAATAAAACTTAAAATAAGTGAGATAAGTATCGAACAGCTCCAAGGTTTGGAAGTTATTATTTTTTGAATTCCAAATAATTAAAAGAGCTGCTTCTAGGCTGACGCCTGTGTGTAATTTATTTCAAGTTTGATATTTTACGGCCAATGCTCCTAAGCTTAAAATAACACTTTTTGTAACTACAAATAATATTTTTCATGGTTTAAACATGATGAGCAAGAGGATTGCCAATCGTAGGGTCTTAATTCTAGCATTGTGTTTCTTGTTTTTCCTCGTCTCCTTACCTTTGTTTGTCTCGTCAATTTAAGATTAAAGTTTGAAATAATAAACTAATTTCATGCAAATTAACTTAATTAAAATTTATACACAAAAAACTCATTTGAGCACAAAAAGAAAAAAAACATATTTTCTTCATTCCAAACATTTTTTATGCAATGTAAGAAAATTTCAAGAGCGCTGATGGATGATGTAAGACATTTAGATAGACACGATATTGATTTGGAGCCTTTGTTATAATCAAAATTGACCACAGGCAGTTTCTTACATCAGATGAATATGTTTGAATTACCGAGATATTCGATCATTTTGAAGAAAATTTTTTACAAATGCAATCATAATGATCTCAAGACTTATCATTAGATGATTATCAATGTTTAGGTTGTTTAAAACATTAACGTTTTTGACATTTAAAACTTGTTCTTTAACCGCCAATTGAATGACAACTTTTTTTTAATAGAGCGTATTTTGCTGATTTTCAAGAAGAGAAACATTTGATTTTATCAATCCGTAATTTGCGGGAAAGAATGCAATATCATGAATTTAATCAATGTTTACAATTTTTAAATAAAAAATTTTGCTATATCATCAAAAATTATGAACAAAAAATTGTTTAATGATTATAAAAAGAATAACTGAAGTTCTGAATTCTATTTGTAAAAAGTTAAAAAATAAGTTTTTAATTAAAATTTGGTGTTGAACTTACCCATATTTGAATTTTGACTTTTGTGGCTATTCACAAAACTATTCAAAAACAGAATTTTAATAAAAATAAGTTTCATGTTTTGATTACGAACAACGATTCTAAATAGCAATATTAAAGAAATTTAAAAAGCTAAGTTAATTCTTGCAAGTTTCAATAAAGTCTATTTTGTCAATAACACAACGGCCAATTATGTTTGCTAAAGTTTTTTTATGGGAATCCTATTATTTTAACAGTTACTAAGTTTTTGTGCAAAAAACTGCCAAAACTTTTTAATATAATACTCCAATTTTAACTCCCAGAATTGGTTGTTTAAATATAAAGTTTACAGAAAATGATTAAAGAAACTACTTTTCAATGTTTAATTCTGCAAAAAAATTGCTTTATTTACAAGGTAATTACAAAATTTTTATCATCATAATCACCAGGATCTCTACTTACTCTCTTCACTCGCACAAGATCGGAAGCGTTGTATTTAGAATAACCGTCAAACAATTACACGATCTGCTTGCAAACATACCAAGATATTGCTTTCGAATTGAATACAGTATTTTGTTTTTATTCAGAGGTATGAGTAAAATTTAGAGGTGCTTGCTAGGACCCCAAGCAGAGGAAAGCACCATAAAGTGCCTTTTTTTATGAATACAAAAGAATGACGACGGTAAATTTCTAACCGTTGCCGTGTCGATCATGTTCGCCATTCATAGAACGCTACAACTAACTCCGCACGCTATTGACTAAGTGATTACAAATTATCTATTCCTTTATAAGTCAAACTTTAATTTACCAGCCAAATATTTAAGAAATCAATCAGACGGTTTTTTTAATTTGAAAATTTTTTAGACATTGAACCTAATTAAAATTTTTATTATTTGAGTATTTTGCAGACTTTTTCTACATTTGACCCAATGTAACCAAACGCTTTTAAAATATTTTCTTAAAATTTCAAAGAAAAGGTTGTCCTCGTCGTTGTTTGGATGGACATACACTCCCGATCAGACACAAACAGGACTGGGGTCGAGGATTTATCTTTTTACTATTCCAAGCTGCTGGACAGCCTGAATCAGATGCTGGCAGTGGTGTTGTTAAGCCAGCATCAAGTTTCGTCATCCAAAACCGTCAAACCTCGTGTTTCATGTGGTGCCCGATGTGTGGGGCACGCTGTTAGAACGTGGTTTGCGGTTTGTTCAGTGAAGCCACACTAGCAATTCGGTGAAAAAGCGAGAATCGATCTGTGCTTGGACGAATAAAATCGCCCAATACCAGTTCTCAAGCGGTTAAGCTTAACCCAAGTTGCTCGGGACGAGCCCATTCCAACAGGCCTGGCACCGGTCCTGGGCAGAAAAACATGAAGCCTGGAAACATTTTCACAGTACTCCGCATTTCATTTATAATTTATGCACGGAAGGGCGCATGCCAAGTCCGGCAAGGTTACCCTAGAGATTCTGCGCTGCTGGCACAAATGGGCGTCTAGATCTTAGTCTCTCTTGACGGGCATCTGAAAATCCACTTAAAAGGCCATAAAAAGTATGATCAGGGTCTAGAGATCCACGGTGGGCCAAGCAGAGTGTCAATTCCAGTCGGCGAAGCTCAGCTGGCTAAATACCTGAAAGTATAGGTAAGGGGTCCGTTGGAGTGGGACGCAGGCATCCAGTGACTATGCGCAAGGCGTCGTTTAAGACGCTGTCTATGAGACGAGTGTGAGCACTGCGACACCAGAATGGTGTGCAGTATTCAGCCGTTGAGTAGACCATAGATAAGGAGGCTATGTGTAGTGTTTGGCACCAGCACTCCAACCCGAGCAGACGAGTCACTTCAGCAGTGTGACGTGCAAGGATAGTTTTTTGCGCAATGTCACTAGATGGTGACGAAGCATGAGCGATCTGTCCAGTTTTACCCCAAGATAAGTAGGGTTTGGACAGAACAGTAAAAGTCTACCATTGCTGTAGATTTTGGCTTACCTTTGGGATCTCGGTTATTGAAGTGAAAGGTAACTGTCTTAGTGTAACTGAGCTTCAAACTCCTAGTCTGGAGATACGCTAAAAGTGTAGATATGTCTTGGCTTAAAGTCACCGGTAGTAAGGGTAAAACGTCGGTTTCGGACAAGCTCCATAATCATTTTGACCATGTGCTTATCCGGCAGAAGCCTCAACAGCTTGCATGTAAGGTTATACAGGGTCCTCCAGCGAAGTGTAGACTGTTATATATTACATTAATTTAAAAACGAAAAGGGCAATGAAATATTTTTTTGAAGAAAATTAAAGGTAAATGTATAATCTTCAATATTGAATTCAGTTTATTCAATATATCCGCCCTTTTCAATGACAACACGGCGGAGGCGAGAGATAACTTGGTCACACGTGCACGAATAGTTTCGCTTTCTATTTTCGCCCAAGATTCTTTCAATTTCTTCTTCAGTTTTTGACTGCCTTGAAGACGCCAGACCGACTCACAGATCTTTTCAGGAGCTTGACTATTTCAGAAGCCTTCTTGCCATCCTGATAAAGTTTTCCAATGGCGGTATTCATTGTTTTTAGATGCTAAAACTAAACAAAGTTTAAGAAATGTTTTGTACACATTAGTAAATAGATATGTAATACTACATATCTGCAAAAAAAACAGAGTATAAATTAATTTATGAATACTTTAGAAATCTATCTAAAAATTAGTCTACACTTGGGTGGAGGACCCTGTAAAAAAAGGTTATTTCATTATGTTAATAAGCATATCCTATTCATTTTTTTGTAATTTATTGTTGTTGTTTTAGCAAAATTTATACTAATCATGAAAATTTTGGTATAGCACTGCTAATATCCAATATCAGATGTCGAAATGTTTATCATGATGCAAACATTAAAATATTTTTTTGAAAATAATTATTTTTAAAAGATTTATTGCACTATATTCATTATATCACTTTTTTATTTTTCTTCTTATTGACTAAAAAACATAGGAAA